>NW_026510407.1:0-11258 GCF_026875155.1 Cherax quadricarinatus | reverse complement strand
ATTAGTGCTTAAAAAAGGTCCATAGGCCCCTGAATTTTTCCCCAAGGCCTGAAAAGGTCCATAGGTCACCAAAAGGTTCCCAGGCCCACAAATTGGTCCACAGTCCCAGGAAAGGTCCCCAGGCCCCCAAAAAGGTCACCAAGCCCCACAATAGGTCATCAGGCCCTGAAAAGATTGCTAAGCCACCGAAAAGTCCCCAGCCCCAGAATTGGCCCAAAATAAAAACTGAAAAGTTCCCCTAGCTCCAGAATAGGTCTCCAAGCCCCAAAAAGGTTCCCAGGCCCCAGAATAGGTATCCAGGCCCCAGAATAGGTCCCGAGTCCACCAAGAAGATCCCCAGGCCCCAGAATAGGTCCCCAGGCCTTAAAAAGGTCTCTAGGCCCCACAATAGGTCCCCAAGCCTTGAAAAGTTCCTCAGGACCCAGAATAGGTCCCAAGGCCTCAGAATAAGTCTCCAGACCAGAAAAGGGCCAGAGGCCCTAGAATAGGTCCCCAGCTCCTCAAAAAGTTCCCCAGGCCCCAGAATAGGTCCCTATTCCCCAGAATAGGTCCCCTGGCCTCTAGAATATCCACTGGACCCAGAATTGGTCCACTGGTCCCAGAATAGGTCCCTAGGCCCCGAAAATGTCCCCAGGCCCCAGAATAGGTCCACAGGAGCCAGAAAAAGGTCTATAGGTCAAAAAGGTTCCCAGGCCTCACAATTGGTCCACAGTTCCCAGAAAAGGTCCCCAGGCCCCCAAAAAGGTCACCAAGCCCCACAATAGGTCATCAGGCCCCAAAAAGATCCCTAAGCCACCAAAAAAGTCCCCAGTCCCCAGAATAGGTCCAAATGACACTGAAAAGTTCCCCTAGCTCCAGAATAGGTCTCCAAGCCCCAAAAAGGTTCCCAGGCCCCAGAATAGGTATCCAGGCCCCAGAATAGGTCCCAAGTCCTCCAAGAAGATCCCCAGGCCCCAGAATAGGTCCCCAGGCTTAAAAAGGTCTCTAGGCCTCACAATAGGTCCCCAAGCCTTGAAAAGTTCCTCAGGACCCAGAAAAGGTCCCCAGGCCCCAGAATAGGTCTCCAGACCAGAAAAGGTCCAGAGGCCCTAGAATAGGTCCCCAGCTCCTCAAAAAGTTCCCCAGGCCCCAGAATAGGTCCCTATTCCCCAGAATAGGTCTCTGGCCTTAGATATCTCCTGGACCAAGAATTGGTCCACTGGTCCCAGAATAGGTCCCCAGGCCTCCAAAAGGTCCCCAGGCCTCCAAAAGGTACCCAGGCCCCAAAATAGGTCCAGAGCCCACAGAATATGTCTCCAGGCTTGCAAAAAGGTGCCCAGGCCCAACAATAGGTCTCCAGGACCCAAAAAAGGGTTTCCCTGGGCCCTCCAAAAAGTTCTAGGCCAAAGAATAGGTCTCAGGCCTGAAAATATTCCAGGCTCAAAAAAAGGTCCCAGGCCCAGAATATGACCCCAGGCATCAGAAAGGTCCCCAGTCCCCGAATAAGCCCCCAATCCACAAGAAGTTCCACAGGCCCCAAAAAAGTCCCCAGGCCCCAGAATAGGTCCTCAGGCCCAGAATAGGTCCCAGGACCCAAAAAGGTCCCTAGGCCTCTGACAAGTTCCCAGGCCCAGATAGATTCCCAGGCCCTAAAAGGGCCCAGGCTCCCAAAAGGTCCGAGGCCCGAATAGGGACCCCAGGCCCGGAAAGGTACCCAGGCCCCAGAATAGGTCCCCATTTCCAGAATTAGGTCCATGCCCCAAAAACGTCCGTAGTCCCTAGAATAGGTCCCCAGGCCAAAAAAAAGTCCCGGCCTCCAAAAAGCCCCAAGCCCATGAATAGGTTCAAGGTCCCGAAAAGGTCACTAGATCTACGAAAAGGTCACCAGTATGGGGAATAGGTCCAGGCCCAAAAAGGTCATTAGGAAAACAAAAAGGCCCCCAGTCCCAGAATAGGTCCCATGCTAATGAAAAGGTCCCTAAGCCCAGAATGCCCCCAAAGGGCCCAAAAAGGTTCCCAAGCCCAGAATAGGTCCCCAAGCCTCAGAATAGGTCCAAGGCCCCAAAAACATCACAGGCCAAGATTGGCCCCCAGGTCCCAGAATAGGTCCCATGCCCAAAAATGGTCCCCAGGCCCAAAATGGTTTCCACAGGAGCTAAAATAGGCCCCCAGGCCCCAAAATAGGTCCAGAGGCCCCAGAATATGTCCACTGGGTTGCAAAAAGGTCCCTAGGCCCAACAATAGGTCCCCAAGATGCAAAAAGGTCCCTAGGATTCCAAAAAGTTCCCAGGCCCCAGAATAGGTTCCCAGGCTTCGAAAAGGTCACAAGGCTCCCAAAAAGGTCCCAAGGCCACAGAATATTTTTTAGATTTTTTAGAGGCTTGGGGAGGTTATTGAGGACTAAGGGCCTTGGGAGGTTATTAGGGGCCTAGGGAGGTAACTAAGGGCCTGGGAAGGTTATTATGTGCTTGGGGAGGTTATTAGGGGCTTGGAGAAGTTATACAGGGCCTGAGGAGGTTATTAGGAGCCAGGGGAGGTTTACTAGGAAAGTTATTAGGGGCCTGGGGAGATTATTATTGGCCTTTGGAGGATATACTGTGCCTGGGGAGGTTATTAGTGGCCTGGGGAGGTTACTAGGTGTCTGGGGAGGTTATTAGGGTCCTGTGGAAGTTACTAGAAGCCTCGGGAGGTTCTTAGGGGCCTCTGTAGGTTATTAGGAACCTTGGTAGGTTATTAGGGGATCTGGGGAGGTTATACAGGGTTATTAGGCTATTAGGTCAGGTTGTTAGGGGCCTGGGAAGGTTATTATGGGCCTTGGGAGGTTATTAGTGGCCTGGGGAGGTTATTAGTGGCCTGGAGAGGTTACTAGGGGCCTGGGGAGGTTACTAGGGTCCTGGGGAGGTTATAAGGGGCCTGGGGAGGTTATATGGGGCCTGTGGAGGTTGTACAGGACCTGGTGAGGTTATATGTGGCCTGGGAGGTTATTGGGGGTCAGGTGAGGTTAAAAGGGGCCTTGGGGGGTTTTTTAGGGGCCCCTGGGGAGGTTATTTGGTCCCCTGGAGGGGGATATACAGACTTGGGGGTTTTACGGGGTTGGGGTTATTGAGGCCGGGGAATTTATTGAGGGTGAGAATTTTTTTGGGGCCCAGGGGGGTAAAAGGGTGGGAAGGTTATTGAAACTGGAGAGGTTTTTTAGGGGCTTTTTGGGGGGTTATTTTAGATTTGGGGAGATTATTAGGGGCTGGGAGGATTTGGAACCTGGGGAGTTCCGAAGCAGGGGGGGGTTTTTTAAGGGCCCGTGGAGGTTACAGGGGGGCTAGGGAAAAGGGTTGTACAATTGTGGGAGGTTTTTAGGGGCTGAGGAGGTTACCGAAGCCCGTGGAGGTTATTAAGGGGCTATGGAGGGGGTTTTAAAAGGGTAAAAATTTTTGGGGTTCGAAGGTTATAGGGGAGGGGGTTTTTTAGGGGGTGGGGGGGTTTGGGGGGGTGGGGAGGTTTTAGGTGCTGGGGGGTTTTGTGCTTGCAGTGGTAATTAAAGGCTTTGGAGGTTATACGGGGCCTGGAAGGTTTGGTGCTGGGGAGGGGTTTAAAGGGTGGGGAAGTTACTAGGGGCTGGGGATGTTATTGTGGATGGAGAGGTTATTTGGGGGCCAGGAATGTTATCAGAGCCCCGGGGGAGGGTTTAGGGGGATCGGGAGGTTTTTTAGGGGGTATGGGAAAGGTTTAAAGAAACCTGGGGAGGTTATTAGGGCCTTGGAGGTTTTAGAGTCAAAGGGGGAAATTTAAAGGGCCTGGGGAGGTTTTAGGGGCCCATGGTTTTCACGGGGTTGGGGATTTTTTGGGGTTTGGGGGGGTTTGGGGGCTGGAAGATATTTGGTGCCCGGGAGGGTTTTACGGGCCCGGGGGGGTTACTAGGGGGGGGGTGTTATTAGTGGTGGGAGGTTTGGGGCCAGAGAAGGTTTTACAAACGGGGGGAGGGTTTAGGGGGATCGGGAGGTTATTAGGGGGTTTGGGAAATTTTTGGGTTGGGGGGGTTATTAGGGGGCTGGGGGTTAAGAAGCTGGGGGGTTATTAAGGGCCCGTGGAGGTTATGGAGATAAAAGAGTTTTCGGGCTAGGGGATTTGGGGCCTTTTTGGGGTTTTAAAGGGCCCATGGATTTTTTAGGGGTTGGGGATTTTTTCAGCTTGGGACTGAGGACCTGAGAAGGTTACTAGGGGCCTAAGGGATGTTATTAGATGCTGGGGAAGGTAATTAAGGGCCAGGGTGGTTATTATGTGCTTGGGAGGTTATTAGGGGCTTGGAGAGGGTTATATGGGGGCCAGGGAAGGTTATGAGGAGCCAAAGGGAGGTTTATTAGTTTAATGGAAAGGTTGTAGGGTCTGGGTAGGTTATTAGGGGGCCTGGGGAGATTATTTATGGGCTTTGGAGGATTATACGGGGCCTGGGGAGGTTATTAGTGGCCTGGGGAGGTTACTAGGTGCCTGGGGAGGTTATTAGGGTCCTATGGAGGTTACTAGAAGCCTCGGGAGGTTCTTAAAGGCCTGTGTAGGTTATTAGGAACGTTGATATGTTATTAGGGGACCTGGGGAGGTTATACAAGGCCTGGCTAGGTTATTAGGCTATTAGGTCAGGTTGTTAGGGGCCTGGGAAGGATATACAGTGCCTGGTGAGGTTATTATGGGCCTCGGGAGGTTACTAGTGGCCTGGGGAGGTTGTTAGTGGCCTGGAGAGGTTACTAGGGGCCTGGGGAGGTTACTAGGATCCTGGGGAGGTTATAAGAGTCCTGGGGACGTTACATGGGGCATGTGGAGGTTGTACAGGGCCTTGTGAGGTTATATGGGGCCTGGGGAGGTTATTAGGGGTCAGGTGAGGCTAATAGGGACCTGGGAATGTTACTAGGGGCCTAGGGATTTTATACAGGGCCTGGGGGTTATTAGGGGCCTGGGGAGGTTATCAGGGGCCTGGGGAGGCTATTAGGGGCCTGGGAGGTTATTAGAGGCCTGGGGAGGTTATATGGGGCCTGGGGGGTTATTAAGGTCTTGGAGAGGGTATCAAGGGCATGGGGATGTCACTGAGAGCCTGGGGAGGTTACTAGTGCCCTCTTGAGGTTATTAGAGGCCTCAGGAGGTTATTAGAAGCTTTGGGAGCTTATTAAGGGCCTGGGGAGGTTATACGAAGACTGGAGAGGTTAACAAGGGCCTGGGAATGTTACACAGGGCCAGGGGAGATTATAGAGGGCCTTACTAGGTTAAACAGGGCCTGGGTAGGTTATTAGGGGCATTGGGAGGTTATAAAGGGCCTATGGATTTTATACGGGGCTTGGGGATTTTTTAGGGGCTTCAGAGGTTATTGAGGACTGAGGAGGTTACTAGGGGCCTGGGGAGGTTATTAGTGGCCTAGGGAGGTTACTAGGTGCCTGGGGAGGTTATTAGGGTCCTATGGAGGTTACTAGAAGCCTCGGGAGGTTCTTAGGGGCGTGTGTAGGTTATTAAGAACCTTGGTAGGTTATTAGGGGATCTGGGGAGGTTATACAGGGCCTGGCTAGGTTATTAGGCTATTTGGTCAGGTTGTTAGGGGCCTGGGAAGGATATACAGTGCCTGGGGAGGTTATTAGTGGTCTGGGGAGGTTATACAGGGCCTGGCTAGGTTATTAGGCTATTTGGTCAGGTTGTTAGGGGCCTGGGGAAGGGTATACAGTGGCCTGGGGAGGATTATTATGGGCCTTGGGGGAAGTTATTAGGGCTGCAGAGGTTACTAGTTGGCCTATGGCGGTTGTACAGGGCCTGGTGAGGTTATATGGGGCCTGGGGAGGTTACTCGGGGTCAGGTGAGGTTATTAGGGGCCTTGGGAGGTTTTACTGGGCCTGGGGAGGTTATTTGGTGCCTGGAGAGGATATACAAGACCTTTGGAGGTTATAGGGGGCCTGCAGAGGGTATTAGAGGCCAGTGGAAAGGGGGGGGTTTTTTTTTTAATTTAAGGGGGGGGGGGCTGGGGAATTATATCATTGGGGCAGGGGAGGTTTACAGGGCTTGGGGAGGGTTATTAGAAGCTGGGGAGGTTATCAGGGCTTGGGGAGGTTATTCGGGATTTGGGAAAAGATATATTAGGGGCTTAGGAGGCTATTAGGAAGCCTGGGGATGTTACACTAAGCCTGGTGAGGTTATTAAGGGCCTGTGGAGGTTACAGAGGGCTAGGGAGGTTGATACAATTGCTCGGGGGTTATTAGGGGGGCCTTAGGAGGTTAACGAGCCTTGGGGGGTTATAAGGATGTTTTGCAGGGCTAAGGATTTTATACAGAGCTTCGGAAGGTTATATGGGGCCTGGGTTTTTTTTAGGGGGACGTGGGGAGGGGTATTGGGGGACCTGGGTAGGTTATATCGGGCCTGGGGAGGTTATTTTTTGCTTGCAGAGGGTTATTAGGGGCTTTAGGAGATTATACAGGGCTGAGAGGCTTATTGGCCTGCCTGGGGAGGTTATTAACAGGGTCCTGGGGAAGTTACTAGGGTCCTGGGATCACATTAGTGACTGGGAAAGGTTATTAGGGGCAGAGAAGGTTATACAGAGCCGGGTGAGGGTATTTTAAAAGCTTGGGGAGGTTATTAGGGTATAGGTGGTTGGTGATTAGGGGCTTGGGGAGGTTATTAGGGTACTGGGGAGGGTTACACGATGCCTGGGGAGGTTATTAAGGGCCTCGTGGTAGGTTATAGAGATTCAAAGGGAGTTTATTTACAGGGCCTGGGAGGTTATTAGGGGCCTTGGTGAGGTTTATAAAGGGCCTAATGGATTTTATACGGGGCTTGGGGATTTTTGGGGGCTTGGGGAGGTTATTGCGAGGAACTGAGGAGGTTATTAGGGGCCTGGGAGGTTATTAGAGGCCCTGGGGAGTATTAAGGGCCTGGGTAGGTTATTAAGTGCTTGGGGAGGTTATAAAGGGCTTGGAGAGGTTTTAGGGGCATTGGAAGGTTATTAGGAGAGGGGAGGTAATTAGTTTACTGGGTAAGTTATTAGGGTTCCTGGGTTAGGACGGTTATTAGGGCCTGTGAGATTATTAGGGGCCATTGGAGGGATTTCGGGTGCCCCTGGGGAGGTTATTAGTGGCCCTGTGGGAGGGACTAGGTGCGTGTGGAGGTTATTAGGTTCCTGTGGAGGGAGGTTACTAGAAGCCTTGGGAGGTTCTCGGGCCTGTGTAGGTTTTATTTTTTTTTAGGGGGGGGAACCTTGGTGGGTTATTGGGGGATCGGGGGGGGTTATACGGGGCCTGGCTGGGTTTATTAGGCTATTAGGCGGTTTTGGGGGCTGGGAAGGATATCAGTCCCCGGGGGAGGTTTATTAGGGCCTTGGGAGGTTATTAGTGCCTGGGAGGTTATTAGGGGCCTGAGGGGTTTACTAGGGGCCTGGGGAGGTACGGGGGCCCTGGGGGGGTTTATAAAGGGCCTGAGAGGTTTAGGGGGCCTGTGGAGGTCGTACAGGGCCTGGTGGGTTAATGGGGCTGGGGGGGTTTTATTGGGGGTCAGGTGAGGATTTGGGGCCCTTTGGGATTTTTAGTGGCCTGGGGAGGTTATTGATCCCTGGAGAGGTTTAACAAGACCTTGGGGCCTCCGGGGGTTTATTAGAGGCCAGTTGAAGTTATTAGGGTTTAAGAGCCAGGGGGGGTATTGGGGGCTGCGGAGGTTATTAGGTGTTGGGGAGGTTTTTAGGGCTTGGGAGGTTATTGGGGGAGGGGGGACGTTACACGAAAGCCGGGGGAGGTTTTTAAAGGGGCCTTGGGGGTTTTTGGATAAAAAAGGGTTTATCGGGGCCTGGGGGGGTTATTGGGGGCCCGGGGGAAGGTTATAGGGGGGGGGGGGTTTTTAAAGGGGTTTTGGGAAAGGGGGTATGAGGGGCCTGGGGAGCCCTGGAGCCGGGGCAGGAAAAAGTGTCCTTTGGGGTTTTTTAGGGGCCTGTGGAGGTTATTGGGGGTTTTGGGAGCTTTTTGGGGGCCGGGGACTTATACGAAGACTGGAGGTTAATAAGGGCCTCGGAATTTTACACGGGGCCTGGGGAGGTTTAAAAAGGGCCTCTGGGTTTAAACGGGGCCGGGTAGGTTATTGGGGGCTTGGGGAGGTTAAAAAGGGGCCCCTATGGATTTTTAGGGGGCTTGGGGATTTTTTAGGGGCTTGGGGAGGTTTGAGGATTATGAGGTTCCTATGGCCTGGGGAGGTTATTAGGGCCCTGGGGAGGAAATTAAGGCCGGGGGTGGGTTATTAGTACTTGGGGAGGTTATTAGGGTTTTGGAGAGGTTATACAGGGCCTGGGTGGTTTTGGGACCCAGGGGAGGTTATTAGTTTACGGGAAATTTATTAGGGCCTGGCTAGGTTATTTGGGGGCCCGGGGGAATTATTAGGGCCTTTGGGGGTTTAACGGGCCCTGGGGAAGTTATTAGTGACCGGGAGGTTACTAGGTCCCGGGGGGTTATTAGGGTCTGGGGAGGTTACTAAAACCCCGGGGAGGTTCTTGGGGGCCCTGTGTGGTTTTTGGGGGCCCCGGGGAGATTATTGGGGGCCTTTGGGGATAAAAGGGGCCCGGGAAAAGTTATGTGCCCTGGGGGGTTACTAGGTCCCTGGGGGGGTTATTAGGGTCTGGGGAGGTTACTAAAGCCTGGGGGGGTTTTGGGGGCCCTTTGTGGTTATTGGAACCTTTAGGTTTTGGGGGACCTGGGGAGGTTTTATACAGGGCCTGGCTAGGTTATTAGGCTTTTAGGTCAGGTTGTTAGGGCCGGGGAAGGATATACGTGCCTGGGGAGGTTATTAGGGGCCCGGGGGAGGTTTTTTTGGGGCCTAGGGGGGGTATTAGGGGCCCCTGAAAGGGGTTATGGGGGCCCTCGGGGGGGTTTAGGGGTCCTGGGAGGTTATCAGGGCCGGGGATTTAGTGGGGCCGGGGGAATGTTACTAGGGGCTGGGATTTTATACAGGGCCGAGGGTTTTAGGGGGCCTGGGAGGTTATCAGGGCCTGGGGGGTATTGGGGGCCCTGGGGGGGGTTGTATGGGGCCTGGGGGGTTTTTTAAATTTCTTGGGGGGTAGGGGGGGCCGGGGGATGTCCTGAGAGCCTGGGGGGGGTTACTAGTCCCCTCTTAGGTTTTAGGGGCCTGGGGAGGTTATTAGGGGCTTTGGGAGCTTTTAGGGGCCTGGGGGGGTTTTCAAGGGTGGGGAGGGTATAAGGGCCTCAAAATGTTACACGGGCCGGGGGAAATTTTTATGGGGGCCTTATTTTGGTTAAACAGGGCCGGGGTAGGTTATAGGAGCTTTGGGGAGGTTATAAAGGGTAGGGATTTTTACGGGGGTTTGGTGTTTTTTTTAGGGGCGGGGGATTTTTGAGGACTGAGGAGGTTACTGGGGGTTTGGGGGGGGTTTTTAGAGCCTGGGGGGGTAATTAAGGGCCGGGTAGGTTTTTATGTGCTTGGGGGGTTATTAGAGGTTGGAGGGTTATGGGGGTTTGGGGAGGTTTTTGGGAGCCAGGGGGGGGTTATTAGTTTACGGGAAAAGTTATTAGGGTTTTGGGGTAGGTTATTGGGGGCCTTTTGGGGAGGATATAAGGGGGCGGGTGAGGTTATTAGGGGCCCTGGGGATTACAGGTACCTGGGGGGTTTATTAGGGCCCTGTGGGGGTTTATTTGAACCCCTCGGGAGGTTCTTAAGGGCCCGTGTAGGTTATTGGGAACCTTGGAGGTTATTAGGGGTCTGGGGAGGTTTACAGGGCCCTGGCTGGGTTATTAGCTATTAGGTCAGGTTGTTGGGGGCCCGGGGAAGGATATCAGTGCCTGGGGAGGTTTTTTGGGCCTTGGGGGGTTATTAGGGGCCGGGGGGTTTTGGGGGCCGGGAGGGTTACTGGGGGCCTGGGGGGGTATAGGGTCCTGGGGGGGTTTAAAAAGGGCCTGAGAGGTTTTTGGGGGCCTGTGGAGGTCGACGGGGCCCGGGTGGGGGTTATATGGGGTTGGGGGGGTTTATTGGGGGTCAGGTGAGGATATTAGGGGCCCTTTGGGAGGTTTTAGTGGGCCGGGGGGAGGTTATTGTTGCCTGGGAGGATATACAAACCTTTGGGGCCTCCGGAGGTTATTAGAGGCCAGTTAAAGTTATTAGGGTTATACAGGCCAGGGGGGGGTATTGGGGGGCTGCGGAGGTTTTAGGGATAGGGAGGTTTTTGGGGGCTTAGGGAGGTTTTAGGGGATGGGGCCCTTTACACGAAGCTGGGGGGGTTTTTAAAAGGGCCTTGGGGGTTTAAATTGAGAAAAAAAGAGTTTATACGGGCGGGGGGGGTTATTGGGGCCCTTGGGGGGTTATAAAAGGCCTATGGTTTTATACAGGGCTTGGGGATTTTTTGGGGGGAGGGGGGAGGTTATTGAGGACTGAGGATTTACTAGGGCCTGGGGGGGTTTACTAGGGGCCCGGGGGAGTAATTAAGGGCCGGGTAGGTTTTTATGTCTTTGGGGGTTATTAGGGGCTTGGGAGGTTATACGGGCCGGGGAAGGTCTTAGGAGCCAGGGGAGGTTATTATTTTACTGGGAAGTTATTAGGGCCCTGGGTAGGTTATTGGGGCCTGGGGATTATCAGGGCCCTTTGGGGATTACGGGGCCTGGGGAGGTTATTGGGGCCTGGGGAGGTTACTGGGGCCTCGGGGGGTTTTTTTAGGGTCCTGTGGGGGTTACTAAACCCCGGGAGGTTCTTAGGGGCCTGTGTAGGTTTTAGGGTTTTTGGTAGGTTATTGGGGCCCTAGGGGGGTTTACGGGCAGGCTAGGTTTTTGGGTATTGGGTCGGGTTTGTTAGGGGTCGGGGAAAGGATATACATGCCTGGGGGGGGTTTTATGGGCCTTGGGGGGTTATTAGTGGCCTGGGGAGGTTTTAGGGCCTGGAGAGGTTATAGGGGCCGGGGGGGGTTATAATCCTGGGGAGGTTAAAAGGGGCCCGGGGAGGTTATATAAGGACTGGGAGGTTGTACGGCCGGGTGGGGTTTTATATGGGGGCCTGAGAGGTTATTGGGGGTGGGTGAGGTTATTGGGGGCCTTGGGGGTTTTAGGGGCTTGGGGGGGTTTATCCGGGCCTGGGGGGGTTTAAATGGGACCTGGGAATGTTACGGGGGCCTGGGATTTTTACAGGGCGGGGGGTTATTGGGGGCCTGGGGGGGGTTATCGGGGGCCCTGGGAGGCTATTAGGGGCCCTGGATGTTATTAGGGGCCTGGGGGGATTTGGGGCCGGGGGGTTTTTAAAGGTTTTGGGGAGAGGGTAAAAGGGGCCGGGGTTTTCCT
>NW_026510406.1:0-39713 GCF_026875155.1 Cherax quadricarinatus | reverse complement strand
CCCATGCACAAATTCCCCAAGGTGAGTAGGGGTAAATAAGAGAGTGAATAGGGCCAGGGGGCTGACTGTGGAACATAGTACCGTATCTTCGAAGTAGCCTCGTTTTGGGAAATTTTTTAGAAATTTGTTGTTTTATGTGTAAAATTTTTTGGGTCTATTTCAGGGGATTCCTAAAAATTTTTCCCCTCTGTTGCTTTTGTGGGTGACCGTTTATATTATGTTAAGAGGGACTCGTGCTCTGTTCCCAAATAAATAAAGTAGGTTTTGTCAATTTTTTAGTTTTTAGTTTGTTAGTCCCATGGTAGTTTTTTCTGAAATTCGGTATTTACAGATTGGTAGCGGGGGGGGGGTGGGGAAAAGACGTATGTGTGTATCGCAAAATGTTGGGTTTGAGTAATTGCGAAGCTTTTGGGTTTGGTCTTTTTGTATAGGAAAAAAGGGGGCCCAAAGGACACTTCCCTGGGGGACCCAACTGTAATTGGTTGTGCGGAAGAGTTTAAAAAAGAAATTGGACAAGTATACGAGTGAAAAAGGTGGTTTGGTGTACTTAAAAAATGAAGTAAATTATGATCTTTAACAAACCCCGAAAAAAGCTCTATTGGTTTTTCCCATTATCTCCCCCAGCTTTTTGAGAGGGATTTAAATTCGTTTATTACAACTAAATTTTTGTTTTTTTGTGGCCAAAAAAAAAAAAACGAAAAAAAAAACCCCAGGTTCTGAGCTAAAATAAAATTTTGGCAGCGGAAAAATTAAAAATACTAGAAATTTTTGCAGGCGGTTGCTGGAGGGAAAGTAAGGGGTTTCCCCAAAAATAAACAGTGAGGCGGGGTTTTTTAAAATGCTGCCCCATAAATGCCTCGTGCCGATTTGGCGAAAGAGGAAAACCTATTATTCTCTTTCTTTATACTTCTTTCTTCTTTCAGAAAAAAATTTTTTTGTTCATTCTTCATTCCCGAAAGTAAAAAGGTTAAAATTTTTTGAAGTTAGCTTTCATCCCGCTTTTGTAAAAAATGGGTTAATTTTTTTGTAATAAAGCATCAGTTAGTTTAATAGTTTATTTGCACCCCAACCCCTCCCTTTTTGGGGGGTTAAAGATTACGAGGTCATAATTGGCCAGGACTGGCTCCAAAGTTTTTATAGCTGGGCAAAATTACAGAGGGAAAATAAAACCCAATTTACAAGGTAATGAATCAAATTTACAAAAATAACCACAAACAAAAAAGAACCCAAAAACCCCCCAAAAATTTTTTTTAAAGTCTCCCCAAATTTTTACAGATTCAAGGTCGTTAAGGGTCCAGGACGGGGCCCCAAAAGTTTTGATGCTGAAAAAAAAAAAAAAAAAAAAAAAAAAAAAATTTTTTTAAAAAAAAAAAAAAAAAACCAAAAAAACAAAAAAAAAAAAAAAAAAGAAAAAAAAAAAATTTTAAAAAAAAAGGACAAAAAAAAAAAAAAAAAAAAAAAAAAAAAAAAAAAAAAAAATTTTAAAAAAAAAAAAAAAAAAAAAAAATTTTCCAACTAAAAAAAAACTAGTTCCCAAAGGTAATAACTCCAGGTGATTGGTCACTAATCTGGCAGTTAACAGAGGAAATGAATCAGTTCACTTATACAGGTTCGTATGAACAAATTACAAGTAATAAACCACGGATAGTCCACACCTGGAAAAAATTGTAAGATTTTTAAAAAATACAATTTTAAGTGGATATACCCCAAAACCTAGCGCGCGCGCGCCATCAAAACGAGGGCGCACCCCGGGAAAGTGACACGAGCGTACAAAAAAATTGATCACACAGGACGCACCCCCACCACACACACACACCCACACCACACCAACAACCACACAACCCCAACACACACCCCACACACACCCTCCCCAAAACCCCCCACACACCACCCACAACACACCACACCCCCCCAACACCCACACACGCCCCCACACACCCACACACGCACACACACACACCACCGCACACACACACACACACCCTCACACACCCCCACACCCCCCCACACACACGCACGCTCACACCCACCCACAACCACACCAACAACACCCCCAAAACCCAACACACACACAACCCTCACAACCCCCCCAAAACACCACACACACCACACACACACACACACACACAACACACACATGCACACATGCACAAGTGGTATGCTTTTTTTACGTTAGAAAAAGTCGGGGGTATTTCTCCGAATGGTTGAAATTATACCACTTGCCATTTCTTGAACATTTGGTGGTTGTTTCTAAATTCATAATTTTATCACACCCCAGTACTAATGACGCAATGTGTGACAAAGTCCTCGGGCAAAGTTTACATTTCGTTTGGTCTACATCGGTGGTGGTGATTTAACCTCCCCAAAGATACTTGAACCCCACCCGGACCCGGGCTTAGTGACATCCAAGAGTTGCTTATCTTGTTGGTGCACCATAGAACCTGTGGCTCCCCCTGCATGATGGAATGATGATAGAGGATGACTTTGTCAATCCCCCAAAGTCTTAAGTAAATAAAGTTATTTGAAGTTCTTTTCGTTTATTTTTTCTAAAAATGCAAAATGAAAACCCAAGATTTAATCTCCCCCCTTTTGAAAGCAAAAGCTTAGCCAATTTATCAGTTCTTTCATGATCTAAAGCCAAAGGAGAGGAATCCACAGCTGTCCCTCTGACCCCACTGTCCAAATCTTACCTACCTGTGTGGCTTCTGACAAAAGATCCCACAATTTTAAAATGAGTTGGAGCTTTATGGTGACAAAGATAAAGTTACAATTAAAGTGTAACTTAGATACATGGACATTTTGGTGCAAGGAGTTGGCAAACAGTTCTGTTTGAAGGGTAGAGGCCCATTTTTTTGGATGGGGTGCCCCAATTTCTTTATGGAGCCACTCGTGTGACAACGCAGCACTCCCAGCTGACCGTGGACTGGTGAACAAAACCCTCGACGTAAAAAAATTTGTAAAAGATTGTTCTGTGTGCAAAGTTTTCAATACAGCTTAAGGCATATGTTTGGCTTAAAGACGAAGCTTTGTTGTGATTTAAGAAGAGTTTTGGGGGGAAATGGGGAATGGTTTTTGTTTTGGGAAAGGGGTAATATCCCAGGAGCAGGGAAAAGTCTCTGTTGTCCAACTTGATATGACTGTAGCTGGTTATGCGGAGGCGGTTCCCCTTTTTTCGATCCTCTGGAAGGATTTCACCCGTGCTGAGGAAAGTTTGGAGGCTTTGTGCGGGGTTTGAATGGGGTAGCCTAAGCCCCCATTGCCCCAAAAAGGTTTTCTTTTCAGTAACACGTTCTTTAAAGCTTGGAAAATTAAATTTCTTTCCCCATATTTAAATTTTGGGGTCGGGGATCCTGGATGATCCTCATTGCTTCGTTTTGCAGTTTTTCCCGCCCTCCAAGCTTCCAGTCGCACGGTGCAAGTAGTGGGGCGCTAAACAAAAAGACTAATATAAACAAAATACACATTTTCACAATTTTAACATTAGCACCATACTGGGAGAAAACCTGCCCAAATTAAGTGCTTCAGCCTTTCTTGTATTTGGGGCAAAGTCTCGTTACAACAGGCCAGTAGTGGGAAATCAAAGCCTAGATACCGATCTGCTTACATATTCTAGAAGAGCCCAATGCAATGGATTGACGAACTGTGCCTCTCGCCCAGGAGGACGCCTGTTTAGTATCTTTGTTTTTTCCCCCGAGATTATTAACCCCAGGGCCTGACACGGGTAAAATGATTAAGAAATGTTTTGGGTGTTGGAAATCGGTAGTGTGAATTTTTTGTCATCAGCAAAACTAAACCTTAAAGATGGGGGGGCAGGCATGGTTAAGTAAGGATTAATAAAAAGTTGAAAAAGGTTGGGGTAACACACCTCCTGGGGTTTTCCCAATTTAAAAAACTTTATTCACTTCTGTCCCTGGAAAAACCCGGGGTTTTGTTGGACAGGTAACCCTTTTAAACCCGCGGGGGAAAACCATCCTCCAAAATCCATTCTGGCAAATTCATAAAGTTACATGTTGTTGGCTAATCAAAAGGGATTTTTAAAGGGCAAGGAACGTATGTTGAGCTGCAGTGTGCAGAGTGAGAAAGGTGGTAATGCAATGATGCACATCCTTCCCTGCATGGCATGCAAAACCGGGGGGACAAGAATTTCCCTTTAATTTTGTGCATAAAACGATTAAGTCATCCTTTCAAATGTTTTACACAGCAGGGTAGTAAGGGATATTGGGCGAAAAGGTTTTGTTGATTGGGCTTTGGTGGGAAAATAATGAGGCTATTGGTCCATGATTTAGGGGGCTCCCCAGTGACATAATCATGTTATATAATTCAAAGTAAAGGATTCCCGGTACCGACACAGCAAATTTAGATGTTGAGTAATACCTCCTACCCGGCGACGTGGGTTGCCCCTTTGTTAGTGCGATCAAATTCATAATTGTGAAAAGGGAAAGTTGCAGTCATTGCCTGCTGGCATAAAGCAAAAAAGTCTTCCCCTTTCATATATTTGTCCATTAAAATTGCTGTGGGTACTGGGGAAGATGTCATAGTGATGTAGCAGCCCCGCCTGACTAATCATTGCCCCCTGCAAAGGGGTGAGGGTGCGCGTTGCCGTTTTGTTACCCTTAATTTTTTTTATGTCCCCCCATGCCCGGCTAAGTGGGGTGTGAGATTGGCCCATTGAAAAAATTGTTCCCAGTCTGTTGCCGCAGCTCTGTCATACGTTCTCTTGGCAGCAGCAAGGGCCCAGTTTGGAAGAGGCTCAGCATTTCGGGGTACGATGGTTTCTATAGGCTAGGCCTAGTCTGCGAGCATTTACGTTTCAATGTTCGAAGTTTAGAATCATTGTAATGGTTATGATTTTTATAAGACTTATGATTATTGGAAGCATTTGGATTTAGAGTAGTAGGAGGTTTAGAGGGGGGCTCTAAGAAGTTCTGAATACTGCTCACAAGGTCATTGTTAAAAGTCTCGACAGAGGTACACTCATAGGAATTATACCAGTCAGTCACATGTGCAACAAAGTCATCATGTTGATCAGGGGAAACATTAAGACGTTTCCGTTTGAATATCCCACCAGGGAGAATAGTATTACCCATGTCTAGAGAGGTTAGCCTTGGGAAATGATCAGACGCTATATCTGTTACAATGGAAGACTCACAGCTGGCAGAAGTAATGTTGAGCCAAAAACACAGATCAAGGACACCTCCATAGATATGTGTGGGTTCAAGGTCACCTACAATTTGCACATTATCATGACTGTTTAAGAGTGAATAAAGCATCAGACACTCACTTTTTATCAACCCATAAATAAGACAAATGATTAGCTTCAGCTCGTGAATGAGGACATTCTTAATTTTAACTAAGTAACACATACTTGGCCTCATTTAAATTATGAATAAGAAAATTAATGTATATTGATCCACTCAATAGCTAATTTACATCTAATTTGGTGTCAGTGAGCTTATGTCTACATCCATCCTATCATCTAAAACAATGCCTAACATTTGGGTGAGAGAAATGCGTTGTCTAACAATTGAGGTGTCAAGTAAATTATGTTTAACGTTTGGAATTATGTCAGATATTCTTGGCTTCTACTCGTAGATAAGACCCATATTTTGTTTCAGGTGTAAAAAGTTTATATACTAGGTTTCGCAGAAAGTGTATATGTGACGGACACACACAATCAGATCATAAATGTACAAACATTTCAAACAATCATTTATCTCTCTGCAATCTATTTAACTATCTACTCACCAGACATGTAAAAGGACAGCAGATGAGAAGAGTGGATGAGGTGCTATCAATAAATTTTCCTGAGAAAAAAGAAAGAGATGTGGAGTGAGATTAGTAAGTTGAGGGAAACCTAGGGGAAAGAATGGACTTGACAGTTAAAAAATAAGAGAGGAGAGAGTCATTAGAAATAGAGTTGGAGTTATTTAGGAAGATGGTGGGGAATATTTTGAATGTTAAATTTTGACGAAGATATGGAAGCTGTTATTTAGTGTACTGGGCAGGGAGGCATAAGATTTTGTAAGAGTGAGGAAGAGCCAGTTATGAGTGTGGGGAAGGGTTGTGTGAGGCAGTAGTTAGAATGAAAAGGAGGGGAGGGTTAAAGCAGCTGAGATTAATGGGATCAAAACAGGAATGTTTAAAAGCAGGCGGGGATATAGTTTGGAATGGTCGGTGATTTTATTTAATAAATATATGAAAGAGGAGAAGGTACCTAGAGATTGGCAGAGAAGATATACCTGGAGGGTATTCAGAGGGTCAACGCCCCCGCTGCTTGGTCCATGACCAGGCCTCACGGTGATCAGGACTTGATCAAAGAGGCTGTTACTGCTGGCCGCACACAAACTGACATACGAACCACAGCCGGGCTGGTCAGATACTGAATTTAGGTCTCTGTCCAGCTCCCTCTTGAAGACAGCCAGGAGTCAATTGGTAATCCCCCTTATGTATGCTGGGAAGCAGTCGAACAGTCTCGGGCCCCTACTTTTCATTACCTGGAGTTTACCTGGAGAGAGTTTCGGGGGTCAACGCCCCCGCGGCCCGGTCTGTGACCAGGCTTCCTGGTGGATCAGCGCCTGATCAACCAGGATGTTGCTGCTGGCTGCACGCAAACCAACGTACGAGCCACAGCCCGGTCTGATCAGGAACTGACTTTAGGTGCTTGTCCAGTGCCAGCTTGAAGACTGCCAGGGGTCTGTTGGTAATCCCCCTTATGTGTGCTGGGAGGCAGTTGAACAGTCTCGGGCCCCTGACACTTATTGTATGGTCTCTTAACGTGCTAGTGACACCCCTGCTTTTCATTGGGGGGATGGTGCATCGTCTGCCAAGTCTTTTGCTTTCGTAGTGAGTGATTTTCGTGTGCAAGTTCGGTACTAGTCCTCTAGGATTTTCCAGGTGTATATAATCATGTATCTCTCCCTCCTGCGTTCAGGGAATACAGGTTTAGAAACCTCAAGCGCTCCAAGTAATTGAGGTGTTTTATCTCCGTTATGCGCGCGTGAAAGTTCTCTGTACATTTTCTAGGTCGGCAATTTCACCTGCCTTGAAAGGTGCTGTTAGAGTGCAGCAATATTCCAGCCTAGATAGAACAAGTGACCTGAAGAGTGTCATCATGGGCTTGGCCTCCCTAGTTTTGAAGGTTCTCATTATCCATCCTGTCATTTTTCTAGCAGATGCGATTGATACAATGTTATGGTCCTTGAAGGTGAGATCCTCCGACATAATCACTCCCAGGTCTTTGACGTTGGTGTTTCGCTCTATTTTGTGGCCAGAATTTGTTTTGTACTCTGATGAAGATTTAATTTCCTCATGTTTACATATCTGAGTAATTGAAATTTCTCATCGTTGAACTTCATATTGTTTTCTGCAGCCACTGAAAGATTTGGTTGATGTCCCCCTGGACCCTTGCAGTGTCTGCAATGGAAGACACTGTCATGCAGATTCGGGTGTCATCCGCAAAGGAAGACACGGTGCTGTGGCTGACATCCTTGTCTATGTCGGATATGAGGATGAGGAACAAGATGGGAGCTAGTACTGTGCCTTGTGGAACAGAGCTTTTCACGTAGCTGCCTCGGACTTTACTCTGGTTGACGACTACTCTCTGTGTTCTGTTAGTGAGGAAATTATAGATCCATCGACCGACTTTTCCTGTTATTCCTTTAGCCGCATTTTGTGCGCTATTACGCCATGGTCACATTGTCGAAGGCTTTTGCAAAGTTGTATATATTACAAACTGCATTCTTTTTGTCTTCTAGTGCATTTAGGACCTTGTCGTAGTGATCCAATAGTTGAGACAGACAAGAGCGCCCTGTTCTAACCCATGTTGCCCTGGGTTGTGTAACTGATGGGGTTTCTAGATGGGTGGTGATCTTGTTCTTAGGACCCTTTCAAGATTTTTATGATATGGGATGTTTTGCTATTGGTCTGTAGTTCTTTGCTGTTGCTTTACTGCCCCCTTTGTGGAGTGGGGCTATGTCTGTTGTTTTTAGTAACTGTGGGACGACCCCCGTGTCCATGCTCCCTCTCCATAGGATGGAAAAGGCTTCTTGCAGTTCTTGTTGAACACAGGGTTCCATGAGTCTGGCCCTGGGGCAGAGTGCTTGGGCATGTCATTATCGCCTGTTCGAATTTCATTTGGCGTCAGGAAAACATCGGATAGGCTTGTGTTCATCAAATTTTGTGCTCTCTCATAAAAAAATTTCATTTTGATCTTCCACTCTCAGTCTGGTTAGCGGCTTGCTAAAAACTGAGTCATTTGGGACTTGAGTAGCTCACTCTTTTCCCTTGCTGTCATCTGTGTAGGCCCCATCTTGTTTAAGTGGGGCCCAATACTGGAGTTGTTCTGGGATTTTGATTTGGCTTTAGGAGAAGAAATACTTTGGGTTTCTTTCGATTTCATTTATGGCTTTTAGTTCTTCCCGCGATTCCTGACTCCTAAAGGATTCTTTTAGCTTAAGTTCGATGCTTGCTATTTCTCTGCCCAGTTTTCTCCCTACGCATTTCAGATATATTGACCTCTTTTAGCGCTCTGTTATTTTTTTTCCGTCGCTGTAGAGGGAGCGCCTGTCTCTTTCTGTTTTACATCTACTCCTCCTTTTTCTTAGAGGAATAAGCCTTGTGCATCATCGAGTGCCCCGAGTTAATCTGTTCTAGGCATAAGTTGGGGTCTGTGTTGCTTAGTATATCTTCCCAGCTTATATCGGTTAGGACTTGGTTTACTTGGTCCCCCTTTATGTTTTTGTTAAATTTAAGTTGAATTTTGGGGAATGCTCCCTCGTGGGCTAATCTCATTATGTCGGTCTGGGGCTCCGCGCATACATGACTGAACCTCAATTATGTTGTGATCTGAGTATATTGTTTTTGATATGGTAAACATTTCTTATCAGATCATCATTGTTAGTGAAGTTTAGGTCTAGTGTATTCTCCAGTCTTGTAGGCTCTATTATTTGCTGGTTTAAATTGAATTTTGTGCAGAGATTTAAAAGCTCGCGTGAGTGTGAGTTTTATCAGAGCTGCCTCCTGGTGTTATTACTGCAACAATATTATTTGCTATATTCCTCCATTTTAGGTGCCTTAAGTTGAAATCCCCAGGGGGCAAGATGTTTGGTGCAGGAGCTGGAAGGTTTTCCAGACAGTGATCAATT
The DNA here is from genome assembly GCF_026875155.1 of Cherax quadricarinatus. Classification (NCBI taxonomy): domain Eukaryota; kingdom Metazoa; phylum Arthropoda; class Malacostraca; order Decapoda; family Parastacidae; genus Cherax; species Cherax quadricarinatus. The sequence continues at coordinate 30,570 of NW_026510406.1, read as the reverse complement.
TTAACAGCTGTTCCTGGAATTGCTGGGATGTTGCATCCCGGGGGCTTGTAGACTACCACAATGACTAGGTTTTGGTTTTCGGGCCTTTTACTGCTAAAACTTCCACTAATCATTTGAGGCTTTAGCAGTTCTGTGCAAACAAAATGACCCCTTTCAATGTACAGGCCAAACCCCCCCTTTTGCCTGTTCACTCTGTCACTCTGTATAGGTTGTAACCTGGGCCATTTTCGGTTGTCCAAGTGATCCCTTTTTGTGGGTTCAGTGAAAACCCCGAACTTGCCTTTTCCTCTGCAAGCAGTCCCCGGATGAAAGGTATTTTGTTGTTTGTTGCTGGCTTTAGCCCCGTTTATTTGCAAAGAAAAATGTTATCGGACTGGTGGTATTGTTGGTACTGGGGGGGGGATTTTTTTTCCGGCATTTTGATTGTACTGTTGGTTTGGAGTGGATGCCATCGTTGTGGTACCCAGGTTTTCCATGGCCTTGGATGTTTTGATATCTTTTTGTCCCCTTTAGATGGTATGCTGGCAATTAAGTTATAGTACAGTCTTTCCTGTACTGAAGAGGTACACAGTTCAGGGGGAAAAAGCTTACAGGAAGGGTGTTTGCATTTTCCTGTTGTTCATATGGGTTTTTGCATTTTCTAGGGTGGTCATAGTTGCACGTTCCATCTGTTTTTCCAGATTTCCCATGCCAGCAGATACCAAGTGCATAGTTGTGCACAGGCTTGGTTTCCGTTTGCCTTGGGTTTCTTGTGACTGTATTCCTGTTGGTGCTTGTTTCCTGTCTTACTTTATCCTCCCTAGCTCCAACATGGGCTCCCAACCAGTTGTTTTTGGTATATATCTCACTATTGCTAGTGGAGTCCTCTTGTTTGCTATTTCCCTGCAGTATTTCTAGTTTTCAATATTGGTTTTATCTTATCTTGACTACACCTTGTTTCCCTACTATGGCTCCTTGTCCCTATGAGGTCATTTATATGTTATTCACTTCCTGTTAATTCCCGACTACCTGGACAAATCTCAGCTTCTCCATTTCTGTATCCCAGGGACAGCATCTCCAGCTTCTCCATTACTGTCTCCAGGACGCATCTCCGCTTCACCATTACTGTCTCTCCCAGGACAGCACCTCAGCTTACCATTATATCTCCAGGACAGCCACTATCAGCCCCCCAATTTACTGACTACCAGGACATCATCACCAGCCTTACAGTTTCTGATACATGGCCAGGTATCAAGGGCTGCAGTACCATCAGCCCAGACTTTTTATGTTACCATCTGTTGTAGAAAGCTTCCAGGTTGTTGTCTACGAAAGCAGCTTTGATGTCTTTGACCTCTTTTTAATACCTTGTTGATTTTAGTTCACAAATTTATCTCATTTGGCATTACCCAAAAACAATTCCCTGTTTTTAATTACTGCTTGTAGCTAGTTCTTGGATCATCTGCACAAGGGCGTTGACACCAATTTCCACATAAATGACAATTTATGCATGTGGAAGCCCGTTGTTTGACTGACCACCAGACTACACACAGCTTCATAATGATTTTGAATGGTTTGATTTACTGCAATTCTACAGCAACCTCTTGAAAATTATATTAATAACGTGTTAAGGTAGTGCACAACGACACCGTTTGAAAACCAGTCCAGGGTTGGGCCAGTCAAGGGTTCGGACCAGTCCAAAGGGTTCGGACCAGCAGGGTTCGGACCTGTCTACTGCAATCTGATCAGTGTGGTCACTTATTTAAACATACTGGTCGGTGTTTGGGCTAACACATGAAGGATCTACTGGAAATTATCTACCCGAGTAATATGAGATAGATTGATACAAAAGTATAACTTGCGTGTTGAAGAGGCCGGTTGACTGCTGGCACTCCTACAATGACGAACGGTCGACCTCCACCCTTGTTATCAATCGCTGTATCTTGCTTCTCTATTTTTTTTTTTTTCCGTCTCCACCATTGTAAGTTACTGGCAATTTTTAATGGTTGTCCAGGTTTGAGCACAAGCATTCAATATCTATGTGAAGTATACAATGAGATAATTGTAAAAGCTCACCAATGGAAGGTTTGAACATATGGCAGATAGTGCTAAACACAGGAGGCCTGTGTGTTATTCTCTGTTACTATGCTCTCATAAGTTGCATGGTTCAGCGATAGAATACTGGGCCTCTAGTTTTAGGAAGATTTGCCATTGTTGGTTCTTGAACTCTGGTGAGATTGTGAATAACTGTCTAATTTTGCAGGTCATTCTAGTGGTTTTGAAGGGACTTAATAGAGGCCTGCTGGTGTGTGGTTCACCTGTAGAAATACGCTTAGTTGGGCAATTTTAAGTGGGACCAGTCTGTATACAGGTGGGAAGATCTCACTGGTCTGCCATTAATTTGGGCCTTCCATGGGAAGAATAAACACTTTGTGTAAACAAACTTATCTTCTGTTTTTAAAAAGTTTAAATTTATGTTCTTGCTTTTAAAGTGAATTCTTTAAACAATCCGTGCCTTTACCCACCGTGGCAGGTGCGCCCAAAAAGCTAAAACGAGTTTCTCTTTTCGAATTTTAGTTATTTATATCTGGAAAGGGTGTGTCTTGGAACCTGGCTACGGCATTTGTAGGCGCAGCTTATTTAGCATGGCTTTACGGAGGAAGAATGCGATTCCAGCTTCCCCATGGAGATATGTGGAAATTTTCTGGTTATTGTTCGTGTTTGTTATGTTGATATTCCCATGAGGGGTGTGTTTGTTTTTGCGTGTACTTGGTAGGGGTGGGGGTGAGTTGCGGGTTGGGTGTTGGTGCTTGACAGGTAAAGGTTTGCGGATGGGGGTGGTGTATGTTTTTAGGTATAATGATTTGGAATAAAGATGAGGTTTTTATTGGTATGGGAGGGATGGGTATAGATAGGGGATGGTAAGAGCAATTGGTAAATTAAAGTGGTAATGAATTTATTTGTGGTATGGTGGGGGTATGGGTGATGGGGTGCTGGGGGGGGCGGGCCGCGGGGGTGGGATGAAGGAGGCTGTTTGTTTTCGTGTGGTTTCTGTGTTTGTGGTAACTTTGGGTTTATACTGGTGCACATTTTTCTTGTTTCGGCGTTTTTTTGTTGGTTTTAGTTTTTGTTCTGGGTTGAATGGAGGATTGTGGTCGTATGGGGGCCTGGGGGCTTATCGGGGGTGTTATCCTGTGGTGTTCTTTTATCGTACTTGTTGGTTGTAGTTGATTTACATTATTTTATCTGGGATTTTTGCCTTTTATTATGGAGGTGGGTGCTTGTTTTCTTGTCGTTGTTGAGGGGGGGGGGAGGAGGGATAGCGTGGGCAGAGGGGCGAGGGAGTCTTGTGGTGGGAGGTGTGGTTTGGAGGGGAGCGCTGAGTTGCGTGGGAGTGGCCCCGCATTATAGGGCTACCGGTATGGTGAGGTGGAGGGGCGAGGGGGGGTTGGGTTGAAAGACGTATGGCATGTGGGCGCGGAGAAGGTGAGTTGGGATTGGACTTGGGGCGGTCGGGTTGTGGAGGTCAGGGTGGTGCAGCAGCGATGGGGGATTATAGGGGGGGGGGCTAATGGGGGGGTGGAGGGGGTGGGACGCGGATGGTTGGTTGCGTCGGGGATGTGTTGTGCGCGGGGGGTTGGGTGGTTGTTGGCTGGGGGAAGGTCGAAGGGGAGCAAGAGGGTGAGGGGTTGGGGAGGTGGGTTGAGAAGTGTTGTTCGGCATTCTTGGGTTTTCTGAATTATTCTTTTTTTGGTTGATGCTTTTTTCTTTTTTTATTGAGTATTTTTATCTCTTTTTTTTTTTTTTTTTTTGTTTTTCCTTTTTCTTGAGGCGGGGTGTATGTCCTGTGGGTTTGTGTATATTATCGTTTATTGTAATCTTGCGTTTTGAGTTTTATTTTTTTTATTTGTTTTTTTTTGGCCCGCTTTTTTTTCTTTTTTTTTTTCTGTTGTTTTTTTGCTGTTTCTTTTTTGTGGGTCGTGTTTTATTCTTTTTCTTTTTTTTCGTTTTTTTTCGTTTTTTAATAAAAAATTTTATATAATTACATGTTTAAATTTCAAATAAAAAACATACAAATGATAAAAAAAAAAAATAAATTTTAAAAAAAAAAATATTTAAATACAAAAAAAAAAAAAAAAAAAAAAATTTTTAAAAAAAAAAAAAATTATAACAATTTCAGAAAAATAGCAAAAAAAAAAAAAAACAAAAAAAAAAAAAAACCAAAAAAAAAAAACAAAAAATTAAAAAAAAAAAAAATAGTACCTCCCTGGCGGTTGCTGTTTAAGTAGACTTATGGAACAGTTAGGAACGGTCAAGTAATATAATGTAGTTTTCAGGTTCTGTAAGTTTTCTACATGCAGGTTAAGTGATAAATTGTTCCAGTACATACCAAATAGTAAACTCCAACCTAATTTGGATATAGAAAGTATGAAATTCAGATATTTCTTATTATTCAGGTTGCAACCCGGACTATGGTTAGGCAAAAAGCCAAATTTGGCTTCTAACCCATCGTCGACTTTAGGTATGTATTGTCGACTGTAGAGATTCCTGATATAAACCAAGAAAAGAGTGGGTTGGACAGAGTTCTCAGCGAGAAGTCTTCCTTTTCATTGACCCTTATGGTTGTAACCAAGATTTTCTCAAGAAGAAAAGTTCTGTAACTTACAATTTAGGCAGAGTTATTTTTCCTCTAGTGGTCTTGCGTTTCCACTAGAAGTGCCACTTAAGTTGTGACCAAGTTTTTTATGGTTAACACGTAAATGACATACTGAATAATTTATTTTAAATTTATGTTTTCAGTGTAACCTATAGAGGAATTTTAATATCTAATTTTTCAGATTACCTTATTTAATGGAAATTCGACACCGTTGTGGATAATAAGGTTTATTAATATTTTTAATGCCGCCAATGACACGATCGCCACCAAATTTTGTGAGGACTTAAAGGAAGTGTGTGTGAAATGGACGAGATGGAATCTCTGAGAATTTGAAGGAGAAATTGAGAGACAGAAGGGCTTCCACTACGAACGTCTAGACCAAGTTCTACAGCTGAGAACAGAGACTCTGGAGGTAGTGCATATGGTATTGCTTACAACTAGTGAGAAGAATGGGAACTCTTAACCTCTGAATCTACTTTAAGAGATCAGCGCTTAAGCAATTCACTACTGGATATCCATGAAGCTGGTAAGTTTTAAATCATTGTTATACAGACTATTCCAAAATACAGTAAATCCCTTGAAGGAATAATCTTTCATAAAGGCAGTCTTGTCACATTTCTCGTGAATTTCTAAAAAATCTAAAAGGTAACTTTGCTCATTAGTGTGTTCCATCTAATCAGTAGTGCACTCTATTTTTATTTTTTGTCAGAACTGAAAAAAAGCATTTTTCTAACATTATTTGTAAATGTTGGCAACAAATTACCATTAATTAAATTACATGATTAATTAATCTCAGGTACTTACTGTAGCTTGGATTAGGTTTTCAGATAGGATACTTGTATTTGAGACAATACTGAGTGCTAAAAAAATAAAAAATATACTTCTGAAAAGTTTATCTTATTTTCCATTGTACATTCTTTACATCTCCACTGCTACCTCTGTCTTATCACACTCTAATGCAGTGTGTGTTGGGGTGGAGGTTGATAAGGAGCTTTTAGTAGGCACCATGTTAGCAAAGTTGCACAAGGAAGTAGAGAGGAATTGTATTAATATTATTAACCTATTGTGTGAGCATAAGTGCAATGTTTTAAGATTTTTTTATAGACTTATTACAGTACATAGTCTGAAGAAAGGTTAGGAAACAATCTTAGTTAAATATGTCTTTCAAATTTAATGACAGAATAATAAGTTAGGACTCATTTTTGTCTCCAAGTATTCACAGGTTGAAACCCTAGGGTTTGTAACAAGGAATTAAATGTGAAGAATGTGCCCAGAACTTAGTGCTGCTTGATTTTTTACCAATAATAAGTTTTGCTGGTTAATTCTGTATAACTTTTTAAAATAATCTGGTTAATTTATAGCTTTAAGAATTTTGCTCCCCAATGCACTGGTACTGCTCACCCCCCCTTCACCACAGCATGTTACCTCTGCACCCACCAGTGTTTAATATTATGTAGCTTAACCTTACAGCAGATGACATATGCAAAGTAGTATTTTTCACATCATGATTCACAATTGCCACAGCTTTGTAGTTACTAACTTTTGTACAGTATTTGCTAAATTTCATTGAACATGAAAAGGCATTTACTGAAATTTAGTATTTCGAATACTCTCAGTGTTGAGAATCAATCACGACAGTTTGACAGTGTTATTGAGCATTTTAGCTTTGGTGTGCAATTGCATTTAAGAAATTTAAAGCTTTCAAACCAGTTGCTTCATTTTGTGGTGGGTAAGTGGTGGTGTGGTTCACAGAGGGGTGTTGGGCGGGGACAGTGCGTGGGGGCAGTGTGGAACTCGCTCGACTCTGGCATGTCTGTGTCCTTCAGTCCACTAGTGCCTCCAATGATAATTCTGCGAATGGTCCTTCTGGGGTGTACATCCCTTCGTGTCTAGTGCCTCCCATGGGAGACCTCCGCATCATCTACACGAGTACAGTGACGCCTAATTCTTCTCCTTGGTCAAATTGTTTCGTCCACGTAGAATCTCTCGAACTGAACCGAGTTACAGCTGGAGTGGAGGTTGGACAGTTACACAAGCAATCCTCATTTTTTCATCTTCCACACAAGCGAATAGATGATTTTGTGGCAAAGTCGGTTGTATTTAGCCATATTCTAGCTTTCAGGGTGTACACAATGCCATTCCAAATGGATCAGAGTGAAGATGAAGCTGACCAGACCATCTGTTCTGTAAAACTAGCCCTGCGTACTCATACATGTATGTGTTGCAAAGGCATTGGTATTATTGTAAGTAGTAAGCAAAGGTTAAAACCAAACAAATATACAGTGCCATTTAGTCAGATGTTAGTAATATAATATTGTGTCAAATATGTGTAGATAAAGTCATTGTCGAAAAAAATTATATACCTAACCAGTTATTGAATATAACTCAGAAATGAGACTTCTTGTCTACAGGCATTTTAGCATAGCAACTGCTAGTCTAAGATATCAGGATTTCAAAGATATCCAGAAGATAGGTATAATTTTATTCAGTGTAATGGTGTGCCACAACAGTTAATAAATAGCAAGGTACAGTTTGTTTAATATAAACTGTTATACTTCCTGGGAATAACCTCTAGTCAGGCACACAGACCATTCTGTTTATATTTATTTATATATATATATATATATATATTATATATATATATATATATTATATATATATATATATATCTGATGCTTCTAGGCAGATTGTTGACCTGGTTTAATTTTGTGCGTTGTCCAGATACTGATATTACAGTTTTAAAACAAACACTTATAACTTTGTACATAGGGTATATTTTATAATTTTGTCAGCTGATATAACAGGGCTGTCTTTTCTATGACAAATAAAGATTATATGACAATTCTTTATTAACCTTTCTGACTTGTTAGGGAGTCACACAAAATAACTCGCACATTGGGGAGAGGCGCTCCCGATGATGTTTTGGTCTAACTTGAACTCTGTAAATGGTCCAAGTCAGACCGAAAACATCATATAGCTGCTCTCTCCTAGGCTTGGATTATCTATATATTTTTCCAGTCACGGTATTGTACCTTTTTGTTTTTTCATTAGGGATGTCTTTAGTAGTTGTTATATGCATTCCACAAAAATTCTGCAAAAAATTTGAATTAGTTTACAGTAAGAACAAACTGCATTCAGAAGAGGAAGGATATGATGTAGTCCATCCTGAACCTACTGTAAAGTACAACCAAGTGAGAAAATATTGTACTTCACAATGTCCAGGACAGATGAAATTTCCTAGTGGGCTACTGTGATTGTTTGATCCCAGTATTTTGACCTAGTCTTCAAACTGCCATCACTGTTTTAATGGCAAGATTTAGCTATGGTCTTTTATCTCGGAGGAGGAACAGGGCAAGTTCCTCTGCTCTTCATGGTAAGCTTCAAGGTATTCATCATATGTGCTAATCTGCCGTTTGCTCCTCTCTTGCTCGGTTCACGTGCACGTTCTTTTCCCATGAAATTAATATAGAATATTAGTTTTAAAGTTGAGATTTTTTTTCTATAAACCCTTTTTTTGAATTGTAATTACACATTAACACAAAAGCACTGAAAAAAAAGGACTTGGGTATTGCACCAGTTAGTGAGTGATAATAGACTACATAAAGAACCAACCGAGGATATTCTCCATTAGAAAAAACGGAAATGGAAGCAGAATGTGTCAAGGGGTTTGGACAGACAAAATAGGGCTAAAATGCAGAGGAAGCACCCTAAAAACTGGAGATGCTCTCTGAATATTAGGTGCGTGATAATGTGTGACTACAAAGGAAATGGTATAAAAAGCAAAGATATCTGGGGGAAAGTGGAAGACAACTGCTCAAAAGGGCAAGCAGTACCCAGGACTCCATTGAAAAGAAGCTGAAGAAAAACTTACAATCATGTTATTTGGATTGGGATACGACAACAACCAGAGAAGATTTGAGCATAGAGAACAGAGGGTCCAGCATCCAATGCAGCTCCCAACTCCTATTATTATAATCAAAAAGAAGCGCTAAGCACAAAGGGCTATACAGCGGCTCCCAACTCCTAGATACAATGCAATGTTGATGAAAACAAGCGCTCGGGAGTGTGCCACAGGACCAAGGCAAAGTTGTTATCATGGAACCATGCCAACATGTCTAAGGATACAAGGAGAGTGATACACCTAGTGTTTCTGCATGTCTAACATAGAAGAAATAGATGACGAGAGCCCCCAGGGTGAAAGTGACCATGCAGTTCAAAAGGAACTGAAGGAAAAGTCAATGAGACAGAGTTACTTGGTGGAGGCAGAAGAAAACTTCATACCTAGATGAAGAATGGGAAATAGAAAAGACAAAAAAAGCCCATGGGTTCACCCAAAGATGCAGATAGGATGAAAAAAAACATGAGAAAAATCACGGAAGCAAAGGATAGACAAAGACAGAAAAGCAAAGCAGATTAGCCATAAATGAATTGCAAAGGGTGATGTGTGTGTTCAATTTGAGAATGACACTGCAACAAGGCCAAGTCAAATCACAGCCCGCATATAGGAAAAAAAAAGTGCCAGCTAATTCAACTGAGGAAGTTAAAGAAGAGCTCATGGAAAATGACATGTTGCAAGTATTAACAAAATGATTTAGAGGTCTTTTCAGTGGAAATGAGCAATGTCAAAAAGCCCACGGGACATTTAAATAGTACATTCGGCCATGTACTGGACAATACACACACAACAGGGGGTAGAGGTTTTATAATTGTGCCTTTGTTATTATCTGATATTCTTTAATGGTTTCCAGGAATCATGTCCCAAGGCTCAAGTCTCTCAAACCAAGAGTGATATGATGTGAAAATTCAAGGAAAAAGAATGATTCCCTTTATTTCACTTTCCATACAGTAGTAATTTTTAAGGGAGGGGACCAATGACTTCAACTCAGATTCTGTTCCCTCTCATACTGTTACAATATGAGAGAATGAAAATATAAAGATATTTAAATGTAGCAAAAATATGTCGAAAGTGTTTCCTGGTACGGAATAAGTAAAACAAAACTTGATGCTAATCTGAAGCCTTTCCCAGAGTATTAAGTTTTCTTTGCTGCATTTATATGCTTGATCCCACAACGTATTTAAAAACATAAATGTACCATTGAAATATACTCACCTAAACTGGCTGTTTTTTCTTCAAACATGCTCTCTTCACTGTCACTATCATCAACACTATCGTCATCATTCCTGCCTTATCCCTCTACTTTAATCATTTTGAAGTGTTTTTACCTGGGTTCAGGCAATTTGTCAATGATTTTTTGGAGGTGGTGGACTGTGACATCTGTTCATCATAGTCTTCATCTTGCTGCTGCTCCTCTTTTTATTTTCCTGGGTTGTTAGAAAATTTTGTCTTTGCCTTTTCTCACTTTTAACCTATAAAAAATTGTGGAAAGAACAATAATTTTACTCGGTTTTTTATATATTAATAAAAAAATATAACACCGGCAGTTTCCCAGCAAGGCAGGGTGGACCGAACGAAAAAAGCAACTTTCATTCATTCACTTCCATCACTTTCTTGCTACAGGCGCAGAGTTACACTACAGTTATAAAACTGCAACATTTACACCCCTCCATCAGAGTGCCAGCACTGTACTTCCCATCTCCAGGATCAAGTCTGGCCTGCCGGTTTCCCTGAATCCCTTCATAAATTGTTACTTGCTTACATTACCTCCTCCATTACTCTCGCCCTCCAATCTGATATCCAATCTTCCATTACTATTTTTTTTATCCTCATCATATTACTCTTTCCTATACAGTAGGGCCCCTGCTTGATACGGCATTTTGCTTCTAGAGTGTTCCACTAATACGGGCGATTTCATATTACGAACCAAAAACTCTCATGTGACTCCCTTGTCTAATACGGCCCGTGCCACTCGGTTTGTTTACATTCTCTGTGAGATCGCGTCTCTCCATTATGTTTGGAAACTTTCCAGGAACTTTCACGCGTTTTAAAGTTATTTCAATAAAAACTTGATAATTATAATCGTGTGTTACCTGTACTAAGTAAACTTACATACTGTGCTGGTGTTGCAGGTACACATTAAAATCATAATAGTATCTCATTAGCTTGAAGATGCCATATTTAATAATGATATAACAACACACAATAATAATCAATCTGAGGTGCATTATACAGGTTCCTCCCTCAACATTCACGTTTTCAGCTTTCGCGGGCTTCACACATTCGCGAATTCCCACCGCAAATTCCCAGCCACCAAATCCCAGCCGCCATTATCATATCTCAGTAGTAGTAACCAGTACCAGTGTACCAGTAGATGACTCACTACCAACCGTCTCGCCTGAGTACACTGACTGTATTCATATTGCCGCTGACCACAGCCAGTATTTCAAAGACGTGACGTGTATGATGTCACATATGGGTACATGGTTGCGGCGGTGGTCAGTCTTACGAGAAGTGAGCAAGGAGGCAGGTCACCACTCCACGAGTTTGTTACATTCATCCAGTAAGAAAGGAACTGATACCGTATTCCAGAACAAACAACCTACTGGAAGGTTAGCCAGATGTGACCTTGGACTTTCCTAAGCGTTCAATCCCACTTTGAACATTTACTGGCAAGTCAATGTAGTCGCAGATGCCTTATCGTGAATGTTGTATGTAAACTGCAGACCCTCATTTAGTGCTGAGGATGTAAAGGAATGCTCAACGGAACAGATCCCATGTGGTCTGGTGTGATTCGATTCCTGCTCCAAGAATATTTATTCTGACTGTGAAGCCACCAAGCACCATCAGTGTGACTTTGTCATGAACCAAGAATTACAGTAACGAAACAGCGTGTTGGGTACTCCTAGCAGAAGGTATACCAGGTTAGTAATTCCACAGTTCACTAGTGAATGTAGCTTTAAGCTAGTTCACGAATGTACCAGGTGTTGCACACCCTGGTATGGATGTTCAATAAACAGCCAGATTGAAATACTTTTGGGGCCCCGTATGGCAAGATATTATTGATTATGTTAAGAAATGTATTGTCTGCATGCAACATAAAGGTAATGCTAATGGTCCTAATCCAATCCAAGTGTATCCAACTACCTAGCGAACCTGTGGGAAAGAGTTGCGCTAGATTTGTTAAACTAATTTTCCCAAAGTTTCCCTCCAGGCAACAAAACATCTGTTGTGTTAGGGTAGACCATTTCACGGATATTGTGAGTTAGTTCCTATTGCAGATTAAGACTGCCGAGGACAGTAGCAAAGCGTTTTAAAGAACGCATTATCTGCAAGGCATACCACCCCTAAGTCCCTAGTAACAGATAATGGAGGTGGAATTCTGTAATGAGATTCTTGAAAAAAAATTTGTGCACCTTGTACAAAGATCTCTAAATCCACCATTTGTTCCTCATCATCTGCCAGCAATGGGTTAGGGACGAAACCAATAAGAAAAGTAACTTAATGTCTTGAGAGGCCACTATCAATCCCACAGTGGAAACTTGGGATGAAGTTATACCTGATGTGCAGTGTGCTATAAATTCTGCTTACAATGTTTCTATAGGGGACACTCCATTATGCATTGTACGGTGTAGATAAGCGTTTGCCTTATTTTTTATTTATATTATTCACACTGGCCAATCCCACCAAGGCAGGGTGGCCCGAAAGAAAAACTTTCTTTCATCATTCACTCCATCACTGTCTGCAGAAGGGTGCTTTACACTACAGTTTTTAAACTGCAACATTTAACACCCCTCCTTCAGAGTGCAGGCACTGTACGTCCCATCTCCAGGACTCAAGTCTTGGCCTGCCGGGTTTCCCTGAATCCCTTCATTAAATGTTACTTTGCTCACACTCCAACAGCACGTCAAGTATTAAAAACTTTGTCTCATTTCACTCCTATCAAACCACACTCACGCATGCCTGTGGATGTCCAAAGCCCCTCGCACACAAAACCTCCGTTTACCCCCTCCTCCAACCTTTCCTAGGCCGACCCCTACCCCGCCATCCTTCCGGACATACTGATACACTCTTGAATTCTTTCTGTTTCCGCTACATTCTCTCTACATGTTCCAAACACTCAACAACCCTTCCTCAGCCCTTGGACAACAGTTTTGGTAATCCCGCACCTCCTCCTAACTTTCCAAACTACGAATTCTCTGCATATATTCGCACCACGCATTGCCCTCAGACATGACATCTCCACTGCCTCCAGCCTCTCCTCGCTGCAAAACATTCATCACCACGCTTCACACCTCATATAAGTAGCATTGGTAAAAACTTATACTTCATACATTCCCTCTTTGCTCCAAGGGACAAAGTTCTTTGTCTCCACAGACTCCTAAGTGCACCACTCACTCTTTTTCCCTCATCCCCCCCAATTATATGATTCACTCATCTTTCATAGACCATCCGCTGACACGTCCACTCCCAATATCTGAATACGTTTCTCCTCCATCCATACTCTCTCCCTCCAATCTGTTATCCAATCTTTCTCACCTAATCTTTTTGTTATCTCATAACCTTACCTTTTCCTGTATTTCACCTTTATTTTCTTCTTTTGCACACCCTACCAATTAATCTCACCAATCTCTGCAACTTCCTTCAGAATCTCCCAAGAGCACTGTGTCATCAGCAAACAGCGTGACAACTCCCACATTGTGTGTGATTCTTTTATCTTTTAACTCCACGCCTCTTGCCATAGACCCTCGCATTTACTTCTCTTTACAACCCCATTATAAATATATTAAACACACGGTGACCATCACACATCCTTGTCTAAGGCCTACTTTTTACTGGGAAATAATTTCCCTGCTTTCCTACATACTTCTAACTTGAGCCTCACTATCCTCGTTAAAAAACCTCTTCACTGCTTTCAGGTAACCTACCTCCTACACATACACTTGCAACATCTGCCACATTGCCCCCTATCCACCCTGTATACGCCTTTTCCAAATCCATAAATGCCACAAAGACCTCTTTAGCCTTATCTAATACTGTTCACTTATATGTTTCACCCTTCCAAACCCTATTTCCAAAAGTTTGGTAATCGGAAAATTTTAAGGGTTTTTTTAATTTTCCCAAAAAATTAATAATTATTAATTGGAGGGAGAGGGGTAAGGGGGGTCGTACAGATATTGGTGGACGGTGTCCGGAGGGGTTCTTGGTGAGAAACAATGAGAAGGTGATGGAAAAAGTTTTAGGTGTGCACCCTTAAGGGGGGTCTGTGGAACCCCTTTGTCTTGGGGGCAAAAAAGGGGGAACTTTTTTGAGGTTTTTATGTTTGTCCCACCGCTTTTCATTGGGGGGATGGTGCATCGTCTGCAGTCTTTTGCTTTCGTGGGTGAGTGATTTTCTGTGTGCAAGTTCGGTACTAGTCCCTCTAGGATTTTCCAGGTGTATAAAATCATGTATTCTCCCTCCTGCGTTCCAGGGTTATACAGGTTTAGGAACCTCAAGCGCTCCCAGTAATTTGAGGTGTTTTATCTCCGTTATGCGCTCCGGGGAAGTTCTCTGTACATTTTCTAGGTCGGCAATTTCACCTCCCTTGAAAGGTGCTGTTAGTGTGCAGAAAAATATTCCAGCCTGATAGAACAAGTGACCTGAAGAGTGTCATCATTTGGGGTTGGCCTCCCTAGTTTTGAAATTCTCATTTTCCATCCCGTCATTTTCTAGCAGATGCGATTGATACAATGTTTGGTCCTTGAAGGTGAGATCCTCCCACATGATCACTCCCAGGTCTTTGACGTTTGGGGTTTCGCTCTATTTTGTGGCCAGAATTTGTTTTGTACTTGATGAAGATTTAATTTCCTCATGTTTTTCCATATCTGAGTAATTGAAATTTTTTCATCGTTGAACTTCATATTGTTTTCTGCGGCCCCCCTGAAAGATTTGGTTGATGTCCGCCCGGAGCTTTGTAGTGTCTGCAATGGAAGACACTGTCATGCAGATTCGGGTGTCATCTGCCCAAAGGAAGACATGGTGCTGTGGCTGACATCCTTGTCTATGTCGGATATGAGGATGAGGAAAAAAGATGGGAGCGAGTACTGTGCCTTGGGGAACAGAGCTTTTCACCGTAGCTGCCTCGGACTTTACTCTGTTGACGACTACTCTCTGTGTTCTGTTAGTGAGGAAATTATAGATCCATCGACCGACTTTTCCTATTATTCCTTTAGCATGGCATTTTGTGTCCCTATTACGCCATGGTCACACTTGTGAAGGCTTTTGCAAAGTCTGTATATATTATATCTGCATTCTTTTTGTCTTCTTAGTGCTTTTTAGGACCTTGTCGTAGTGATCCAATAGTTGAGACAGACAGGAGCGACCTGTTCAAAAACCCATGTTGCCCTGGGTTGTGTAACTGATGGGTTTCTAGATGGGTGGTGATCTTGTTCTTAGGCCCCTTTCAAAGATTTTTATGATATGCGATGTTAGTGGTATTGGTCTGTAGTTCTTTGCTGTTGCTTTACTGCCCCTTTGTGGAGTGGGGCTATGTCTGTTGTTTTAGAAACTGTGGGACGACCCCCCTGTCCATGCTCCCTCTCCATAGGATGGAAAGGCTCGTGCTAGGGGCTTCTTGCAGTTCTTGATGAAACACAGAGTTCCATGAGTCTGGCCCTGGGGCAGAGTGCATGGGCATGTCATTATCGCCTTTGTTCGAAGTCATTTGGCGTCAGGATAACATTGGATAGGCTTGTGTTAATCAAATTTTGTGGCTCTCTCAAAAAAAAATTCATTTTGATCTTCGACTCTCAGTTGGTTACCCGGCTTGCTAAAAACTGAGTCATTTTGGGGACTTGAGTAGCTCACTCATTTCCTTGCTGTCATCTGTGTAGGACCCATCTTGTTTAAGTAGGGGCCCAATACTGGACGTTGTTCTCGATTTTGATTTGGCATAGGAGAAGAAATATTTGGGTTTCTTTCGATTTCATTTATGGCTTTTAGTTCTTCCGCGATTCCTGACTCCTAAAGGTTTTCTTTTAGCTTAAGTTCGATGCTTGTATTTCTCTGCCAGTTTTCTCCCTACGCATTTCAGATATAGTGACCTCTTTTAGCGCTTGTTATTTTTTCCGTCGCCTGTAAAGGGAGCGCTGTCTCTTTTCTGTTTTACATCTACTCCTCCTTTTTCTTAGGGAAATAAGCCTTGTGCCCTACATCGAGTGCCACCGAGTTTAATCTGTTCTAGGCATAAGTTGGGGTTGTGTTGCTTAGTATATTTTTCCAGCTTATATCGGTTAGGACTTGGTTTACTTGGTCCCATTTATGTTTTTGTTATTGAAGTTGAAATTTTGGGGAATGCTCCTCGTGACTAATCTCATTATGTCGGTCTGGGGCTCCGCGCATACATGACTGAACCTCAATTATGTTGTGATCTGAGTATATTGTTTTTGATATTGTGACATTTCTTATCAGATCATCATTGTTAGTGAAGATGAGGTCTAGTGTATTCTCCAGTTAGTAGGCTCTATTATTTGCTGGTTTAAATTGAATTTTGTGCAGAGATTTAAAAAACTCGCGTGGAAATGTGAGTTTTCATCAGAGCGCCTCCTGGTGTTATTACTTGCAACAATATTTTTTTGCTATATTCCTCCATTTTAGGTGCCTTAAGTTGAAATCCCCCCGGAGCAAAATGTTGGGTGCAGGAGCTGGAAGATTTTCCAGACAGTGGTCAATTTTTAACAGCTGTTCTGGAATTGCTGGGATGTTGCATCGGAGGCTTGTAGACTACCACAATGACTAGGTTTGGTTCTCGACCTTTACTGCTAAAACTTCCACTACATCATCTGAGTTATTTGAGGCATTGAGGCATTATCCCCCTATAATTTTTGCACTCTCTTTATCCCCTTTGCCTTTATACAAAGGAAACTATGCATGCTCTCTGCCAATCCCTAGGTACCTTACCCTCTTCCATACATTTATTAAATAATTGCACCAACCACTCCAAAACTATATCCCCACCTGCTTTTAACATTTCTATCTTTATCCCATCAATCCTGGCTGCCTTACCCCTTTCATTTTACCTACTGCCTCACGAACTTCCCCCACACTCACAACTGGCTCTTCCTCACTCCTACAAGATGTTATTCCTCCTTGCCCTATCACGAAATCACAGCTTCCCTATCTTCATCAACATTTAACAATTTCCTCAAAATATTCCCTCCATCTTCCCAATACCTCTAACTCTCCATTTAATAACTCCTCTCCTATTTTTAACTGACAAATCCATTTGTTCTGTTCTTTTTACATTGCTTCACCACTCTCTTAACCTCTCTCTTTTTCTCCATATACTCTTCCCTCCTTGCATCACTTCTACTTTGTAAAAACTTCTCATATGCTAACTTTTTCTCCCTTACTACTCTCTTTACATCATCATTCCACCAATCGCTCCTTTCCCTCCTGCACCCACTTTCCTGTAACCACAAACTTCTGCTGAACACTCTAACACTACATTTTTAAACCTACCCCATACCTCTTCGACCCCATTGCCTATGCTCTCATTAGCCATCTATCCTCCAATAGCTGTTTATATCTTACCCTAACTGCCTCCTCTTTTAGTTTATAAACCTTCACCTCTCTCTTCCCTGATGCTTCTATTCTCCTTGTATCCCATCTACCTTTTACTCTCAGTGTAGCTACAACTAGAAAGTGATCTGATATATCTGTGGCCCCTCTATAAACATGTACATCCTGAAGTCTACTCAACAGTCTTTTATCTACCAATACATAATCCAACAAACTACTGTCATTTCGCCCTACATATATCTTGTATATTATTTATCCTCTTTTTCTTAAAATATGTATTACCTATAACTAAACCCCTTTCTATACAAAGTTCAATAAAAGGGGGTCCTATTATCATTTACACCTGGCACTCCAAAACTTACCTACCACAACCCTCTCTAAAAGTTTCTCCTACTTTAGCATTCAGGTCCCCTACCACAATTACTCTCTCACTTGGTTCAAAGGCTCCTTTTACATTCACTTAACATCTCCAAAATCTCTCCCTCCTCCTCTGCATTCCTCTCTTCCCCAGGTGCATACACACTTATTATGACCCACTTCTCGCATCCAACCTTTACTTTAATCCACATAATTCTTGAATTTACACATTCATATTCTCTTTTCTCCTTCCATAACTGATCATTTAACATTACTGCTACCCTTCCTTTGCTCTAACTCTCTCAGATACTCCAGATTTAATCCATTTATTTCCCCCACTGAAACTCTCCTACCCCTTCAGCTTTGTTTTGCTTAGGGCCAGGACATCCAACTTCTTTTCATTCATAACATCAGCAATCATCTGTTTCTTGTCATCCGCACTACATCCACGTACATTAAAGCATCCCAGTTTTATAAAGTTTTTCTTCTCTTTTTTAGTAAATGTCTACAGGAGAAGGGGTTACTAGCCCATTGCTCCCGGCATTTTAGTCGCCTCATACGACACGCATGGCTTACGGAGGAAAGATTCTTTTTCCACTTCCCCATGGACAATAGAAGAAATAAAGAAGAACAAGAGCTATTTAGAAAAAGGAGAAAAACCTAGATGTATGTATATATATATATGCATGTGCATGTCTGTGAAGTGTGACCAAAGTGTAAGTAGGAGTAGCAAGATATCCCTGTTATCTAGCATGTTTATGAGACAGAAAAAGAAACCAGCCTTATGAGTTGTTATATTCTAATCCGAAACCAAATTACAACCCTGATGATTTCATAGCAACTCGTACCAGCTTAGCTCAAAGTGTTTTTAGAAGAATCCGTGAAACACTTCATAAATCAACAGCAGAATTTACAAGAGTCGCAAACACTCGAGCAAAGCCATCCAAAATCAAAGTAGGTTCGAGAGTTATGCTGATTAACTTTAACAAAACGTCTGCAATGCCAAAGCTTGATCAAAAGTTTGTTGGTCCTCATCAAGTAGTTGAACATATCACTGGTAATAAGTATAAGGTTAGAGAGATTAGTACTGGTCAGTATAAAGAATTGCATTTAGATCATATGAAGTTAGTATGTGATGATAATGATGTTCCAACCCAGACTAATGTGACAGACTCTGACAATCTTCCTGATCCTGTACTCTCTTCCTGATACTCAGTCGGGCTATCAACCTGAATGTCGTTATTCCCTAGTACACGACAGGTATTGAGAAATCCTCAAGTATCATTTGTAACTTCCAATTCAGATTTGCCTCAAATACAGCATGAGTTAGCCAATGCAACAGAGTTTGATCCTCCCAGAGATGACACTCATTCTGCATATGTCAATCTTACCCTAGCAGTGTTGGGGTTAAATGTAATAACCTGTATAGATGAATAATTACGGTATCAACTTTCAGCATTCAAGAATTTTTTTTTGTGTTCACATTCTCTCCGAATTCTGAGAGTTAAACAGTCTAGATTTGAGTGCCACCGAATATCTGCCTTTTGTTTAAACTCTTCTTTCTTTGTATATATTCTTCCTCAGAATCGTAGATTCAACATGAATACAGAATCGATCGATCAAATTTTTTTTATCACTTCTATTGTGTAATCTTAAGCATTGAGTTTCATTCGATGAGTTCATTCGTTGAGTTTCCATTCAATGAGTTTCATTCAATGACTATCATGCGATGAGTTGTGCTATATTATACCTTGTATTGCATTACGTTTCAGTTACGTAAGCTTCCATTCCAATGTTCTACTTATTTATGTTATAAGTTCAATTGTTGTGTACTTTGACAATGTTATAGAATCAGCCCAGCCGTACACCTGCCATCTCTAGTTTGTATTTGTTGTATGTGCGGGATGACATACGTTAGCGTCGCGAGCTCTCATTAGTAGATCCAGTTACCATCAGTAACCAGGGTACCAGTAGATGACTCACTTCCAACAGTCTCTGCCTGAGTCACTGTCTGATTCATATTGCCGCTGACCACAGCAGTTATTTCAAGACCCCCCACATATGGGGGTACTTGTGGGCTGGTCAGTCTTACGAGAGTGAGCAAGGAGGCAGGTCACGGCTGTTTGGGCGCTTCACACATTATCCGTAATTATACGTTACTACCCAGCCTACGTGAGTATTACTTTACCCAATCCACGTGTTCGAAACCAATACCACCACATGATCACATATTCAAGTTTCCCGCCAACCTGCGAGTCCCTATCATTCCTCGACCCCCGCAAACTGGCAAGCCAGCCTCCCACCAAACGTGTGGTGAAGTGTTTTGTTTGTTCATTATTTGCTATTAAACTAAGTATAAATAATGTAAACCCATTCATGACTGGCATATTCGGAATGGCTTTTTGGAACAGGTATAGTCGGTGCAGTGTTTACTCTTGAACACAGCAAAGAATCAAACATTTCTGCTGTACTGCTAATAATTAACAATAGTAATAATAATAATAATATTAATAATAATAATAATAATTAATAATAATAATATAAATATAATTGAAGAGGAAGTTGTACAAAAATACGACGTGCGAGTGGTTGACACATGGTCAGGCTGGCCTTTGTTTATGCTGGGAGTGACCATTAGTCTCCCGCTCTTCCAAACATTTTACCAATAATTCATTGTGTTTGAGTACTTGTAGTTTGAGTGCGACTGGGAGTGGTTAGAGGCGGTGGTTGAGGCAGCTGTTTGAGGCAGCGATGAGGCAGATGTTGAGGCAGCGATGTGGAGTGGGAGAGGCAGTGATCGAGGCAGCGGTTTGAGGCAGCTGTTGAGCAGCTGTTGAGGCAGCGATTGAGGCAGCGATTGAGGCAGCTGTTTTGAGGCAGCCGACGATTGAGGCAGCTGTTGAGGCCAGCGATTGAGGCAGCTGTTGAGGCAGCTGTTGGAGGCAGCTGTTGATGGCAGCGATTGAGCAGCGATTGAGGCAGCGATTGAGGCAGCTGTTGAGGCAGCAATTGAGGCAGCTGTTGAGGCAGCGATTGAGGCAGCTGTTGTGGGGCAGCGATTGAGGCAGCTGCTGAGGCAGCATTGACGGGCATGTGGTCACTGAGGCAATGTTGAAGGCAGGCGATTGAGGCAGTGGTGAGGCAAGCGATTGAGGAGCGATTGAGGCAGCTGTTGAGGCGCTGTTGAGGCAGCTGTTGAGGCAAGCTGTTGAAGCAGCGACTGTGGCAGTAGCAGGTGAGGCCGCTGGTGAGGGGAAGCGATTGTGGCAGTGGTATTTAATAACATACATGTAATTAAGTAAGTAAGTAAGTTTATTCAGGTATAAACAAATACATTTAAATAGAATACATACATAGCAGCATGTCATACATAGCAGCATATTAATATATAATACATGTTATTATATGTTACTATGATTATTTATAACATATATGTTAATTAAATACCACTGCCTCAACCGCTGAATTATTGTGAAATGTTTGGAGAGCAGGGAGACTAATGGTCACTCCAGCCATAAACAAAGCCACACTGACGATGTGTCAACCACTCCCTCGTTATTTTTGGTAAAATTCCTTCTTCAATTATATAGTATTTTATTATTCTTATTATTATTATTATTTATTATTATTAATTATTATTATTTTATTATTATTATTTAATAATTATTATTACTATTACTATTCGTTTATTATTGCAGTAGCAGAATGTTTGTTTGATTCTTTGGCTGTGTTCCAAGACTCCTAAACACATGATGTTTTCCAAAAAAAACCGTCCAGTACCTGTCCTAATAGCCATTCCAATTATGACAGTCATGAATGGGTTTATTAGGAATGTATCAATTGTTAAGACTCCAGGAGTCACAGCGCTCATGCTGACTGCGGGCCCCAAGAGCGAAAGCTGCCCACATCGCCAGCCGCAGAGCTCCCGCCTCACCCATCACCCCATGATGAGGCAATAGGCTACCAGATACTTCATGTCTGAATACTGACCCATTGCTGAAACTTCAAGACAATATGGTTGAGCGGTCCAGCTCACTCCCCTGGGAGTACATCAAACAGAGTACGATCAAGTCTGCTATCAACATAGTAATGCTGCTGGTGTTGACACCATCTGTTCTGCTGAGTCAGCTGTCAGTCAGCCACCTGACTCAGTGATCGGACTCATTCTTCCAGATGACGCTAGTTCTTGGTTGGGGTGGTACACAAACATGACGCTGCGCATAACAGTACTGGGAGAAGCAACAATGGTGATTTGAAACAACAACTTGAGCACCACGAGGAAAAACTTAGAGGTAGCAAATGCGTACAGTCAACCCACAGATTGTCAGCCCATTATTGAAAAATGAGTGTCGGTGATGATGAACAAACGATGATTGGAGTGGTTGTTAATAATTACAAAAACGATGAAATCTGATAGTGGTGTTTACTCACATTGAAAGATGAAAGGGCAGTGAAAGACCATCATGATAGTCAAACTGATGAGTGGTAATGTATTGATAGATACTGAGTGTGGAGAGGACCCGGTTGTTGATAATGGTTGTATGTATTCACTGGTCCATAATGATGAGGGAAGTGATACATGTGATGATAGGATGAGTGTAATTAAAGCGAGAGGTGCGAGTGGCGAGGGGATAGTGTCACCTTCCAACATTCACAGGACAAAGAGAGCGAAGGTGACCTCTTGTGTACAAAGACTTCCCAAGAGGTCTCACTAATGGAAGTGCACTTAGGAGACTCATTGGATAAGGAATAATACTGATGGATATTGCATATTGATTATGTCTGTTTGTTATTTATGTAAGTTTTTTTCAGTTTGCTGAGAAATTGAAAACTATCCCTGAGGATTTATAATGGAAAACCAAACTCGTATAAACTATCCATTTTAAGTTGGAATATGCGTCACTTAGAAAAAGATTTTCTGACCTGCATCTTAAAAGTAATACCATGAATCCATTGATATTGTGTGTCTTACAAGAGTGCAGGTCCTGAAAAATCCCAACCCCTAAAATTTGCCAATCGTTTGTTGCATATAACCTCAAAATCTACTAATTCTTGGTTATATATATTAAAAAATCACTTCCCCATCAACTTCTTGCACATTAAGAAAACAGAGGAAGCTACAGTATCACGTTGTTTAGGGGATTTTATTGGGACTCTGCTCTCAACATATTTAACTTGTACGCTCCTGCTAATGAGTTTAATTACGTGGAGCTCCCAACTTGTGCTCAGTCCGAACCTACTCTCATTATTGGTGATTTATAATGCAAGACACATAAAGCATTGGAAACTCTCAGTTTGGTAATCGTATAATGGCAATCAACTGTTGTCACTCTTAATACAGTCATGATAATGAGCAAATTGTAGGTGGACCTTAACCCACAACATCAATGGAGTTGTCCTTGATCTGTGCCTGTGCTTCAACATTACCTTCTGCAGCTGTGAGTCTTCCATTGTAACAGATATAGCGTTTGATCTTTCCCAAGGCTAACCTCTCTAGATATTGGTAAACTATTCTCCTGGTGGGATATTCAAACGCGAAACGTTTATTGTTCCCCTGATCAACATGAGACTTTTGTTGCACATGTGACTGACTGGTATTTAATTATATGAGTGTACTATGTCGAGTCTTTTAACAATATGACTTGTGAGCAGTATTCAGAACTTCTCTTAGGAGCCGCCTCTGAACCTCCTATACTCTAAATCCAAATGACTTCCATAATATAATAAGTCTTATAAAAATCATACTATTACAATGGTTCTAACTTCGAAACATTGAAACGTATGCTCGCAGACTTAGGCCTAGCTATAGAAACCATCGGAATCACTGGAAATTGCTGAGCCTATTCCAACTGCCCTTGCTGCTGCCAGAGAGCGTATGGACAGAGCTGCTGCAACAGACTGGGGAACAATTTGTCAATGGGTCTCAATGCTCACACCTCACTAAGCCGGGCACATGGAGGGGGACATAAATAGAATTAAAGTAAACAGAAGGGCAGATGCGCACCCTTCCCTTTGCATAGGGCTTAATTTGAATTAGTTCAGTGCTTGGGCTGCCATCTAGCTATTGGGACAGTCTTCCCAGTACCACCCACAGAGCGAAATTAATGGACCAAATATGATGCAAGGGAGAAGAGACTTGTTTGCTTTATGCTCAGCAAGGCAGATGACTGCACCATTCCTTTCACTAATTATGTACTTGATGCAGCACTAAACTAAAGGCAACTCCACGTTGCCTCGATGTAGAGGATGGTATTACTTACAACACTCAGATTGCTGTGTCGAGGTACAGGTATCCTTTACTTGAATTATATAACATGAGTCTATGTCCACTGGGGAGTCCCTAAATATGGACCAATAGCCTCATGATTCCCATTCCGAAGCCCAAGCAACAAAACTCATTTCGCCATATATCCCTTACTGGTGCTTGTGTTATAACATTCGAAAGGATGATTTTTAATGTCTTATGCACAGAATTAAGGAATTCTTGTCACCCCGGTTTGCATGGCTTCTTGCTGGAAGGATGTGTGGCACCTTGCATTACCACCTTTCTCACTCTGCACACTGGACAGTCTATACACTACTTTCCTTGACAATTTAAATCCGCTTTGATGTAGCCAACACGAATGTAATTCATTAGTGAACTTGCAGAATGGATGTTGGAGTGCATGGTTTCTGTTGGATTTTTAGGTTACCTGTCACAGAAAGTCGTCTGTGTTGTTCAGGGACATGGAAGTGGATACTCAAGATTTTGAAATAGGAACCCAACAGTGGAGGGTGCTTAGTCCCACCCCTTTTTCAACATGTTGTTAATGCCTTACTTAATGGCCATGCCTAGCCAGCCCCATCATTATATGGTTAGTTTTGCTGAATGACATAATGATTCACAAAACTACCGGATTCTCCAACACCCAAAAACATTCTTATTCATGTACTAGCCTCGGTCAGGGACATGGGCGTTATAATCTCTTCGGGATAAAACAAGAACTCAACAGGCGTCCTCCTCGGCAGGAGAGGCACAGATTCGTCAGATCCAGTTGCATGATGGGGTCTCTTCTTGAATATGTAAGCTGATACATGTATCTAGGGCTTTGAGGTTCCACTAATTGGACCTGTTGTAACGAAGACTTTGTTCGCCCAATACAAGAAAGGCTGGAGAGCACTTAGGTTGTGGCAGGTTTTCATCCCAGGTATGGTGCTAATGTTAAAATTGTGAAAATGATGTATCTTGCCATATATTCGATATTTGGTTGATTTATGCGGCGCCACTACTTGCACTCGTGTCTGATGGAAGCTTGGAGGGCTGGAAAACTGCAAACGAAGCAATGAGGATCATACTAGGATGCACCTCGTACTGACAAAATTTTATATGCGGAAAGAACTTAAATATTTCCAAGATTAGAGATAGTTGTTACTGAAAGAAATAACCTTATTGGGGTCAATATGGCTTAGGATAGCCATTACAAACCCCCTGCACAGAAGCCCTCCAAACTTTCCTTCAGCACTGGTGAACATCCTTCCAGATGGATCGAAAAAACTGGAACCGACCTCTGCATTAACCAGCTACATGATCTATATCAAGTGTTAGACAACAGAGGACATTTCCCCTGCTCCATGGGATATTACCCCATTCCAAACTACCATTCCTCCATTCCCCAAAACTCTTCTTAAATTCACAACCAAAAGCTTCGTCTTGAAGCAACATGATGCCTTAAGCTGTATTGTTAACTTAGTCACACAGAACCTCCTTCACAAATTATTTACGCGATGGTTCCAGTTCACCAGAACCACTGATGCAGTGGTAGTCCACGTCCCCCGTGCTGTTGTCACACAGAGTGATGCTCTCATAAGAAATTGGAGCATGCTCAACAACTGGGCTCTACCCTTCAAACAGGACATGTTTTTGCCATACTCCTCCCTGCACTCAAATGTGTCCACTGTGTATCTAGGTTGACACTTTTAAATTGTTACTGATCTCTGTCATTCATCAAAAGCTCTTAAACTCATTAAGTATAAATTGTGGCATGTTGTGTCAGAAGCCAGACATAGATATATGTAGATTGTGGACAGTGGAGTCAGATGAGACACATGCTGTGGATTCCATCACACATTGGTTTCAGATGCAATGATAGAATGATAAATTGGCTAAGCTGTATGCTTCAAAGAGGGGGTAGATTACAATCTTGGGTTGTCAGTTAGCAGTTTGAGACATAAACGAAAAGAACTTCAAATGACTTTATTGACTAAGACTTAGGGAGATTGACACAAGTAAAGTCCATCTATCCTCATTCATCATGCAGGAGAGCACATGTTTTGGTGCATCCAACAAGATAAGCAGGACTCTTGGATGTCCACTACTGCCCGGGCTCCGGCTGGGTACAAGTATCCTTGCAGGTTAAAACACCATCACCAGAGGTAGACGCTAGCAAAGATCGAAAGTAAACTTTGCCAGATGGCTATTGTCACACCTTGCGTCATTTCTGTTACTGGAGTGTGATCAAATTAATGAAATTTAGAAACAACTCACTCAGAAATGTTTAAAAAAATGGCCAAAGTATTTTATCCACAGTCGGTATATTGCAGGACCATTCTGGAGAAGAAATACCCTTTGACCTTTGCTAGATGTAAATAAAGCATTACCATATGTGTGCATGTGTGTGTGTGTGTGTGTGTGCTGTGTGTGGTGTGGTGTTTTTTTTTTGTGTGTGGTGTGTGGTGTGTGTGCGTGTGGGTGTGATGTGTGTGTGTTGCGTGTGTGTGTGTGTGGGTGTGTGAGGGTGTGTGTGAGGGTGTTGTGTGTGGGTGTGTGTGAGGGTCTGTGTGTGTGTGCTTGTGTGTGTGTGTGTGTGTGTGTGTGTGGTGTGTGTGTGTGTGTGTGTGTGTGTGTGTGTGTGGGTGTGTGTGTGTTACTCACCTAGTTGAGGTTGCGGGGGGTCGCGTGCCGAGCCGCCTGGCCCAAGCATCCTCTCACTGAGCGCTACTAGGTCCTCTCCCATGAGAAGTGAGCTGATCATACCTATGCTTAAAGCTATGTATGGATCCTGCCTCCACTACATCGCTCTCCAAAACTATTCCACTACTGACTACTTGGTGGATGAAGGAACTGAAGAAATACTTACTAAAAACATCCCTGTGATTATCTGTGTCTTCAGCTTCCAACTGTGCCCTTGTTACTGAGTCCAATCTTCTGGAACAATCCTGTCTTTGTCCTCCTTGTCAATTACCTCTCAGTATTTTGTATGTCGTTATCATGTCCCCCTATCTCTCATGTCCTCCAGTGTTGTAGGTTGATTTCCTAACCTCTATCGTAGGACATACCTCTTAGCTCTGGGACTAGTCTTGTTGCAAACTTTGCATTCTCCTACTGTATGCAGATGACAGTGCTCTGTTAATGTAAGGTAAGGACCCACAAGATATTGCTAATGTTTTAACACTGGAACTGGAAGTCCTGCAGCAAATGGTTAGTAGACAACAAACTATCATTACACCTATGGAAAATGAAGCCATTCTCTTTGGCACGGCGAAACATAAATGAGAAGGAAGGTAAAATAATTTTTTAATGATCAATGTAAGGGGAGCCATCACTTTGGTTTCATCAGTAAAATATTTGGGAAATCCCTTTGACCCATTGCATGTCAGGAGAATTGATAGGGAACAGTGTAGTAAAAGAAAGCGAATGCCATCGACTGAAAGTTCCTGTATAGACAACACAGTGTCTACCTATGAGGCTCGCAGGACTCTAGGTTCTAGCCCTTATACAATCCATATGGATTACGCTTGCTCTTCTTGTTACTCTGCATTGACAACAAAACTGAAAGATAGCTGCGAAAAATCACCCAGAAACAAAATCGTTATAGATTCATCCTGGGGCTGGACCAAGGAACGTGTAGGCCCAGGATGAATTACGCAGAGTTGGATATGCTGAACTGTTGGAAGACAGAGTAAAACAATGAGCTAAATCATGTTATAATTGCTCACAAGCAATGTCCAGAAATATCTTGCTGTCAATTTTGTCAAGGCTGGGAACCAAAAGCAATCATAGAAACTAGGGGGGGAGGAGAGCACAACTTTTGTAGTACCCTCAGTCAGTGGCCAGGCTTCAAAACACCTTTTGGGGCTACAGCAATAAAGGAATGGAACAGACTAACCGCACATGGTCAAAGCCAAGTCATAGCGGTGAACCAAGTTCCAGGAAGAGTGCCAAAGGTGTCTCGATGATGTAGCTACAGAAAGGGAAGGGGAATGATTTTCTATTTTTTAGCTTAACATACGTTGTTAAATTTTACCTTATTCCTTGTAAATGACCCTCGTATTGTAGATAGTCTTAATGACCTTGGTGTTTGTCGCAGATAGTTTTTAGTATGGATAAGAAGATGTTATCTTCATTGTAGAACAATAGAAAATAATATTAACTCCTAAAGATACTATAATAATAAGGTAAAAGGACCCAATGAAAATATCACTCTGGTTTGACTTTTTTGGGTTATCCTAGGTTCTTAACATATGCTGCTATATATGATAATTCTATTAACTGTATTTGTGTATACCTGAATAAACTCCATACTTATTACTTTACTTACTTATTCTCTAGTTTCTTCACGTGCTTGATAGGTTGTGGTTTCCTAAAATGGTGCCGCATTATCCAATATGGGCTAACATACACGGTTCTGTACGGGTCCTGAATGATTCCTTATTAAGATTGTCGGAATGCTGTTTGAGGGTTTTTAGGCGCCCCCATATACTGCAGCGTTTTTAAAATTTTTTTTTTTTGGTTGATGTGCGCTTCAGGAGAGGTGCCTGTGTTATACTCACCCCAAGATCTTATTCCTTGAGTGAGGTTTGTAGTCTCTGACCCCCTAGACTGTACTCCGTCTTGCGGCCTTCTTTGCCCTTCCACAATTTCATGACTTTGCACTTGGTGGGATTGAACTCAGGTGCAATTGTGACCAGGTCTGCAGCTGTTCCAGAGATCCTTTGTAGTTCTGCCTGTTTTCTGTGTGTGTGTGCCCCCATGTGTGTGTGTGTGCTGTGTGTGTGTGTATGTGTGTGGTGTTGTGTGTGTGTGTGTGTGCGTGTGGTGCGTACTCACCTATTTGTACTCACCTATTTGTCGGTTGCAGGGGTCGAGTCCTTAGCTCCTGGACCCGCCTCTTCACCGGTTGCTACTAAGGCCCTGTCTTTTCCCCGCTCATGAGCTTTATCAAACATCGTCTTAAAATGTGTATGGTTTCTGCCTCCCACTACGTCATTTTCTAGGCTATTCCACCTGCTTACAACTCTATGACTGAAGAAATATTCCACTAATCTCTCTGACTCTTTGTTGTCTTCAACTTCCAATTGTGGCCTCTTGTTTTCTATGGCCCCTCCCTGGAACTCCTGTCCTTGTCCACTTGTCTATTCCATGCAGTAATTTTATATGTCGTTATCATGTCTCCCCTGACCCTCCTGTTCCTCCCCCAGGGGGTGTCGTTCAGGCCGATTTCCTTTAATCTTTCTTCATAGGCATTCCCTTAGGCTCTGGAAACTAACCTTGTTGCAAACCTATTGTACTTTCTCTAGTTTCTGACGTGCTTTATCAAGTGCGGGTTTTTCCCAAACAGGTGCTGCATACTCCAGTATGGGCCTGACATACACGGTGTACAGTGTCTTGAAATGATTTCCTTATAAGGTATCGGAATAGCTGTTCTCAGGTTTGCCAGGCGCCATATGCATTGCAGCAGTTATCTGATTGATGTGTGCTTCCGGAGACATGCTCGGTGTATTACTCACCCCCAAGATCTTTCTCCTTGAGTAGGTTTGCAGTCTTTGGCCACCTAGCCTATACTTTTCTGGGTCTTCTGGCCCCCCCCCTATTCATGTTTTGCTTTTGGGCAGGTTTTTAAATTTCGAGAAGCCATTTTGCGGGACCAGGTTGCCCCAGTCTGTCCGGGTCTCTTTGAAGTCCTGCCGGCCTCACAGATTTAATTCTCCTCTTTAAACTTCACATCATCTGCAAAGGGGGCACTTCTGAGTCTAACCCTTCCGTATGTCGTTCACAAATCCCAAAAAATAGCACTGGTCCTAGGCCCGACCCCTGTGGGACCCCGCTCGTCCAGGTGCCCCGTGATAATCATTACTACCATGACTCTTTGTTGCCTCCCTGTCAGGTTTCTTGATCCATTGCAGTCCCCCCCTGTTATTTTGGCCTGATGCCTAGCTTCTGCAAATTTTCTTGTGAGGAAATGTGTCAAAGGCCTTTTTTGCAGTCCAAAAAGATGCAACAACCCCCCCTCCTTCCCCTTTTTTTTTATTCTGTTATTTATCAAAAATCCCGAAAGGTTTGTGACACAGGATTTGCCTTCCGTGAATCCCTGCTGGTTGGCATTTATCCCTGTTCCGTTCCAGGTGCTCCACCCCTCTCCTCCTGATAATCTTCTCCCCTAATTTTGATACAAACGTCAATAAAAGGCTAATTTTTGGCCTCTTTTCTGTCTCTTTTTTTGAAAAAGGGAACTAATTTGCCGTCTTCCATACCTAGGTAGTTGCCCCGTTCCGGGATGTGTTGAAGATTGTGGTAAAATGGTACGCACAACATATCTGCCCCTCTCTAAGGACCCACGGAAGTTTGTCCGGGCCCTTGCCCTTTTAGGTATCGAGTCCCTTAGCAGTTTTTTTCACCTCCCCCTATCTGTAGTTTGGTCCAACACTTGTTGGGGTTTTTCCTTGTTGGTGTCCCCCTCTGTCTGTCCCCCAAGTCCTTCCTGTCTTACTGTAATCTTCCTTAAATCTCGTGTTTAGCCCTAAAACCTCTTTCGTTTCTTTGAGTTCCCACCCTTTTTTCCTCAGCCTTATCACCCGGTCCGATGTTGTCTTCCCAAAGTGGCTATACAGCGTTTCGGGTCAGATTTGACTTTCGTGCTATGTCGTTTTATACTGTGCTGGGCCCCCCCCCTTATTGCGTACTCGTTTTTGCTTTCACTAATCTCCCTTTTTTTCCCTGGGTCCTATGCCCCTGTACCTTTTCCCTTCTCTGTTGCATTAGTTTTTGCCTCCCTACCCTTGGGTAAACCAAGGGGCTCGTTTGGTCTTCCCATTATTTCTGTTTCCTTGGGAACAAACTTTTCCCCTTTCCCCCTTGCACTTTGTT
>NW_026510405.1:0-14938 GCF_026875155.1 Cherax quadricarinatus | reverse complement strand
AAACCCCCTTTAAACTCAGCATTGGCCCTATCAACGTGCAGTGTAGGGGTTTGTTTTTTTGTGCCTGCGGGTTACTAAAAATATTATTTCCCCGAAAGTCCCTGCGTTTTGGTTGAAACTTTTTGCATAAAGTGGATTAGGATTAGGACATTGGGGTTTACCATCATACCTCCGTGGGCTTAAAATAAAGTGAGGAATGTTGGCCTCCCTGGGTACCTTGAAAAGGGGCACTATAAAAACCCGTATAAAAATTAAAACCCATACGGTTTTGGTCTAGTAAAGGTGAATGCCCCTTCCCTCGATTTTCCCTTTCCCATTTATCCGGAAACTCTTTTGCCATTATTACAAAAGGGGTTTTTAAGGGGCCGAGTTTAGCTGATCCAGGCCAACAGCGCCCAAGCCAGCCTTGAAGGCCAAGTTCCCTTGCGCTAAAATTGTTCAAAACCCCAAGAATCCTTTTGTAAACATTTACAGAGTTCGGGCAGTCCCTTTTCGGGGGTTTAAACCTGGAGTTTCCCGGAGAGATTTTTTTGGGGGTAAACCCCCCGGGGGCCCCCGGTCTGGGGACCAGGCCTCCGGTGGACCCAGGGGCCTGATCAACCGGGCTTTTTACTGCTGGCTGCACGCAATCCCAATTTTTCGAGCCACAGCCCAGCTGATCGGAACCGACTTTAGGTGTTTTTGTCCAGTGCCAGCTTGAAAAAACTGCCAGGGGTCTTTTGGTAATCCCACTTATGTATGCTGGGAGGCGTTGAACGGGCTGGGGCCCCCCGGGACACTTATTCATGGTCTTTTTAACGTGTTTGTGACACCCTTTTTTCATTGGGGGGTTTTGTTTTTCGTCTGCCAAGTTTTTTTTGCTTTTTAGTGAGTGTTTTTCCTTGTGCAATTTTGTACTAGCCCTCTAGGATTTTCCAGGTGTATATAATCATGTATCTCTCCTCCCTGCTTTCCCGGGGAAATACAGGTTCAGGAACTAAAGGCTCCCATTAATTAGGTTTTTTAATCTCCATTATCCCGCCGTCAAGGTTCTCTGTAATTTTCTAGGTCAGCTTTTTCACCTCCCTTAAAAAGGTGCTTTTTAGTGGGCGCAACATTCCAGCCTAGATAGAACAATTGACCTGAAAAAGGGGTCATCATGGGCGGCATCCCTCGTTTTGAAAGGTTTTTTCATTTTTTCCATCATGTATTTTTCTAGCAGATGAGTTTAAAATACAATGTTATGGTCCTTAAAAGGGTTTAGTTTCCTCCGATTTGTCACTCCGGGTTTTGACGTTGGTGTTTCGCTCTTTTTTGGGGCCCAAAATTTTTTGTTTTTACTCTGATGAAGATTTAATTTCCTGGGGTTTACCAATCTGATTAATTGAAATTTTCCCCATCGTTGAACTTCATATTGTTTTTTTTTGCAGCCCACTAAAATTTGGTTGATGTCCGCCGGGCCCTTGCAGGTTTTCTGAAAATGGAAGACACTGCCCATGCAGATTGGGGGTGTCATTTTGAAAAGGGAAAACCCGGGCCCCTGGGGCCTCACATTCTTGTCTAGGGTCAGTTTTTGGGAAATGGGGAAACAAGATGGGAGCGATTTATTTGTGCCTTGGGGAAAACAGAGTTTTCCCGTGGCTGCCTTTGGATTTTACTCTGTTAAACTACTACTCTCTGTGTTTTTTTATTTGGGGAAAAATTATAGATCCATCGACCGCCCTTTTTCCCTGTTATTCCTTTAGCCAACATTTTGTGCACAATTACGCCATGGCCCACATTGCCCAAAGGGCTTTTTCAAAGTCTGTAAAATTTTACATCGCATTTTTTTTGTCTTTTAGTGATTAGGACCTTGTCGTAGTGACCCAAATTAGTTAAAGGAAAGACAGGAGCAACCTTTTTAAAAACCCCATGTTCCCCGGGTTGGGGTAATGATGGGTTTTCTAGATGGGGGGTGTTTTTGGGCTTCTTAGGCCCCTTTTAAAGTTTTTTATGATAGGGGTTGTTAGGCTTTTGGTCTGAAAATTCTTTGCTGTTGTTTTTCCCCCCCTTTTGGGGGGAGTGCGGAATGCCCTTTTTGTTTTTAGAAATTGGGGGGACGACCCCCGTGCCCAATCCCTCCCCCCCTTTGGATGTTAAAGGCTCGTGATAGGGGCTTTTTTGCAGTTCTTGATTAAACACGGATTTCCCATGAGTCTAGCCCGGGGGCAGAGTAGGGGAATGTCATTTATCCCCCTTTTCCAAGTTTTAGCGTCAGGATAACATCGATAGGTTGTTTTAAACCTTTTTTCTGTGGCTCTCTCATAAAAAATTCATTTTGATCTTCGACTCTCGTCGGGTTAGTGGTTTCCCAAAAAACTGGGTTCATTTGGGAAAAACTTGGGGTAGCTCACTCATTTCCTTGCTGTAATCTGTGTAGGCCATCTTTTTTAAGTAGGGGCCCATGGGGGACGTTTTTCCCCCGACTTTGATTTGGCATGGGAGAAAAAAAATATTTTGGGGTTTTCTTTCGTTTTTCATTTAGGGCTTTTAGTTCTTCCAGGGTTTTCCCTTGACCCCCATAAGATTCCTTTAGCTTAAGTTCGATGTTTGCTTTTTCCCGGGACAAGTGTCTCCCAAACGCTTTTCAGATAAAATTGCCCTTTCTTTAGCTGCTCTGTTATTTTTTTTCCGTCGCCTTAAAGGGAGTGCCTTTTCTTTTTCCCTATTTTACATCTACCCCTCCTTTTTTTAGGGGAAAATAAGCCCTTGGGTGCAAACCCAAAGTGCCACAAGTTAATCTGTTCTGGGATAATTGGGGTTGTTTTTGCTTGAAATATCTTCCAGCTTAATCGGTTTGGATTTGGGTTTTTCCTTGGCCCACTTTATTTTTTTTGTTTTTAAAGTTGAATTTGTGAATCCCTCCCTCGTGACTAATCCATTTTGTCGGTCGGGGCCCCGCACATACTTTTTGGGTTTTGAAAGCCCGTAAGCAAACACTATAACAAAATTTTTTTAGAAAAGTTTCGGTCCTGGGACCTTGATATTTCCCAACCAACGGGAGGTAGAAAGACATTATAAATAGGGGAGAGTGGATGTGACGCACGTGACCTGGGGAAATGTAATAAGAACATAAAAAAGGGAGGAAAAACTGTAAAAGGGCCCCTACTGGCCCATGCGGGGGGCAGGTCCTTACCCAAAAACCCTTTGCCTATGATGGGGGACCAGAAGACGATGAAACAGTAAATCCGGGTGTTTTGGGGTTTGGTCCCTGTTTAAAAAGTATCTTGTTTGCCAATTTTTTTAAAAATTTTGTAGTTTCCAGTGTTGGTTCTATAGTGTGGGTTTGCCCGGTGATTAGTGAGGCTTCTAGGCACCGTCGGCGTTAGGTTTTTTTTCCCGGGTGAGAAGATTTGGGTTGCCTCTTTTTCCAGTTAAATCAAATGCCCCGGGGAGTCCCCTGTGGGGGAAACCCCGGCGGAAACCCTTACATCGCCCCAGTTAGGGGGCTTTTGATGCTCATTCAGGGGGACTGCAAGATCTCGCCTGTCTCGCCTACATTTTTTTCTTGGGACGAACCCACGGGGGGATAGTTTTGACGCCTGCTGTGAAGTTAGAGGTGTGGGGTTTTTGCGTTTAGTAGTGAGGTCTTTGAAAAAGGGGATGTTTTTTAATGGTGGAAACTTTTGATGTTCCTTTTTCCCAAGGGGCCCCCGGCGAGTTTTCGGGGAAAACTTCGCCACAGGGGAGTACTATAAAACTTTTTTTAGGGGGCTTTTCCCAAGGTTTAACCATCTTGTTTTAAACACTGCAAAAACATACATATAAAACCTTTTTTAATTTTGTGTTCTGATTAATTTTTTTTTGATATGGTGGCCCTTTCTTAAAAAGATCATCACTTTTTGGGAAGATGGGGTTTTAGGGATTTCCATTTAGTAGGTCTTTTATTTGCGGGTTTTAAATTGTTTTTTACCCAGAGATTTAAAAGCTCGTGGGGATTTGTGATTTTTCATCAGAGCGCCCCGGGGTTTTTAATGAAAACAATTTTATTTGCTATATTCCTCCTTTTTTAGGTCCCTTAAGTTAAAAATCCCCCGTGAGCAAGATTTTTTGGGTGCAGTACGGGAAGTTTTTCCCAGACAGTGGTAAATTTTTTTAACACTTTTCCCCGGGAATGCGGGGAAAATTTTGAAATCCGGGGCTTGTAGCAAACCACAATGCCTAGGTTTTGGTTCTCGATTTTTTAAAATTTTGGAAAAAAATTCCCAAACAACACCCATTCAAAGGCATTAAGCAGTTTTTGTGCAAACAAGTGACTCGGCAATGTACGGGCCCAACCCCCCCCCCCTTTTTTTGGCCTGTTCCCTTCTGTCACATCTGTATAGGTTGTAACCGGGGAAATCCATATTTCGTTGCCCAAAGTGACCCTTTATTGGGTCTCAGTTAAACCCCGAAAAACATTGTTTTTTTCCCTCTCCCAAGCAGCCCAAAGGAAATGAAAGGTTTTTTTGTTGTTTGTTGCGGGCTTTAGCCCCGTATATTTAAAAAGAAGAATGTAATCGGACGGGTTTGGTTTTATTGTTGGTACTGAGGGAAAAAATTTTTTTTCCCGGCCTTTTGTATCTGTATCTGTTTTTTTTGGAGTGGGGGGCCTTTTCGATGGGGTTCCACCCCCAGGAATGACTGGATTTGGTGTACAATTTCTGCCATTTCCTGCCATTTTTTTTTTCCCTTTTTGGCACAAAAAAACCTCCCCCTTTTGAGGGGGCTGGGGGTTTCCCCCTTTTTTTTCCCCCAGGGCCCCGGGAAAATGTTTTTTTTATCTTTTTGCCCCCTTTAGATGGGTCCCTGGAAATTTAAGTTATAGCACAGTTTTTTCCTTATTTGAAGGGGTTTAAAAATTTTCAGGGTGAAAAAGCTTACGGGGAAAGGATTTGCTTTTTCCTGTTGTCTTTTGGGAGGGCATTTTCTAGGGGGGTCATAGTTCCCAATTTCCCATCTGTTTTTTCCAGTTTTCCCCCAGGTCTGCAGATACCAAGTGCATAGTATTTGCACAGGCTTGGTTTCCGTTTGCTTTGGGTTTCTGTGACGGTATT
Organism: Cherax quadricarinatus; assembly: GCF_026875155.1. Classification (NCBI taxonomy): domain Eukaryota; kingdom Metazoa; phylum Arthropoda; class Malacostraca; order Decapoda; family Parastacidae; genus Cherax; species Cherax quadricarinatus. The sequence goes on along the minus strand of NW_026510405.1, from coordinate 9,884 downwards.
CCCTGTTGGGGGCATGTTTACCTGTTTTTTTCCTAGGGCCCCCTTTAGCACCATAAATTGGAGCCCCCACCGTTTTTTTTTAGTAATAAAATTCCTCCCCAATTGGGTGGGTCCCCCTTGTTTTCTATTTCCTGTTGTTTTTCCTAGTTTTGCAATTTTGGGTTTTTATCTTATTTTTGACTACACTTTTTTCCCCCCACTATGGCTCCTGCCCCCTATAAAGGTCTTTTAATATGCTTTCCTTTCCTGCGTATAATTTTTTTCCCTACCTGGCCCAAAAATCCCCCAGCTTAACAAATTACTGTCTCCCAGGACAGAAACCCCCAGCTTCCCCCTTTTAAAGTTCCCAGGACGCACCTCCAGCTTCACCATTACGTTTTTCCGGGACAGCATTTTCCAGCTTCACCATTACTGTCCCCCCAGGACGCACAAATCACCCCCACATTTACTGATATCGGACATCACCCATTTTTCATTTTCGGGACTACTTTGGCCAGAAATAAAAGGGCAGTCCCCAGTCAGCCCAAAACTTTTTATGTTCCCTTCAGTTTTTAGAAAGCTTCCGGGTTTTTTCTATGAAAGCAGCTTTATGTTAGGGCTCTTTTAATCCCTTGTGTTTTTTGTCCACATTTTTATTTTCCTTTGGGCAAAACCCAAAAACATTTTCCCCCTTTTTTAAAACTGCTTGTAGCTAGTTCGGGGATATCGGGCCAAAGGGGCGTGACCCAATTTCCAAAAAAAATACAATTTACCCCATTTTGGAAAGGGCCCTTTTTTGTTTGATTTTTTTGCGGCTACACACAGCTTCAAAAAAATAAATTTGGGAATGGTTGATTTACTTTTAATTCTACTAGCAATCTTTTGGAATACCCCTATTAAAAACCCCCTTAAATAAAGCTCTACTATCTTTATTTCTTTTTCTAACTGTGTTTGTATATCAGGCCCAGCTTCCCGGAGTACGCCCGGGAGTTACCTGTTTTTATTTTTATTGTTTGGGGTTATAAGGGCGCATAAAAACCCCCATCCTTTTTTACGTTGCTTTTTTTGGGCCCAAACCCGAATCCTTTAAAAAACCGGTAAAAGGGTTCGGCCCGTCGGGGGTTCGGTCCATCGGGGGTTCGGAGCCGTCTGTTCTGGTCAGTGGGTCCCTTTTTTAAAACATACTGGTGGTTTTTTTTGGGGTAACACATGAAGGATCTACGGAAATTATTTCCCGGAAATTATGTTTTTTATAGTTAGTTTAATAGGTTTTTTATGACCCCTTTTTTCCCAATCCTGTGGGGGGTAGTCAAAAGATTACAGGAGGAAACATAATCGGTCCAGGGAGGGCTCCAAAGTTTTAAATAGCGGGGCAAGTTAAAAAAGGGAAATGAACTAAGCTGGTCTAATCATGACCAAGTTAAAAAGGGAAAAGGCTCCGGGTTGAGCGGTCACACTCATAAAATTTTGGGAAAAGGGTAATGAATCATAAACACTTAATAAATAAAATTTTTCAAAGGAATGAAGCTCCGGGTAGAGCTGGTCAATATCTTACAAGTTTAAAAAAGTAATGAATGATAAACACATTATCACATGATTACAATCATAGAAAAAATTTCGGGGAGTAATGGCAGTTAACAAACATAGCGGGGAAATCCACCTTTTGCCCCAAACAACAGATGTTGCTAGGTGCCCCGTCTCTCCTAGGCCCGACAGCCATTTCAAACCGCAGCAAGTTTCCCCGGGATTGTTCTTGCCGAGCACCATCAAAAATCCCCCAAAAGGTTTCCCAAAAAGCCTTTACTCTGTTTAAACCCGAGGGGGGGGGGCTCCCCAAAGGGGCATGTCAGGGATCCGGGGGACGCCAAGTTGACGAAGATCCCCGGCCCTGTGTGCACGGGGTGTTGAAAGCTTTTTGGAAAAATGAGTACACACACCCCGTGAAAAAACACCTGAAGCTGCCTCGCGGGTCGAACCCACGGGTGCTGTTTTCCCCGTAGTGGAAGTTCCCGTGAGCCCGGGACTCCCCGCCGTGCCATCGTGACTTCGTGGGGTTTGGGGAGAAAATACCCCCTACAGATGGGGTTTGGGACTGGGGTTGGGGGGGTGGGGGGGGGACGGGCAGGGGGGAGGGGTTATGGGGGGTCCCCGGTTTTTCTACACACGCCCTCCCCCCTCCCCCCCAGCGGAGAGGGGGGGGGCACTGAAATGGTCCTGACTCAACAACACAAAACCATCAAAACTGCACCCAAAATTTCAATATTTTTGCTGAAAAGATGCATGGGATTCCGTTTTCTCTCTGGTATCTTTTTCAAAGGGGATTCACACGGCCTGTTAAGTAAAGGGGCCCCGGTCTCCCTTTGACCAGGAGTAAACCTTGAAAAAACCTGCAGCTAGGGGGCCCCCCTACCAAAAACCTTTCCCCCATCGGCCATGTTTAAAAGCGCTGTTTTGGGTTTGGGTTGATACAAAAATAAACTTGCGTTTTTAGAAGGGAAACCGTGACTGCTGGCAACTCCTAAGTGACGAACGGCATGCCTCAACCCTTGTTTTATTTAATCGCTGTATCTTTGTTTTTTAGTTTTTTTTTTGGCCTCCACCACAATAAAAAACTATATTTTCACTATAAATTACTGGGGAAAATTTGGAGGGAAGGACCTTTTTTCTGTATAATTTAAATTTCTTCTGTTGTGTAATTGCGACCCCTGGGGAAAAAAAAAGGGTTTTATTTAAATTCACAGTAACGTCTTGGGAAATTTTAAGAAAAAAAAAACTAACGAAAGTCCTTCCCCCACTAAGTACCATTATAATACTGGTTTTGTTGCTATTTCAAACTGTTTTTCTGCTATTCACTGGTGTTTTCCAAAATTATATGTGAGTACACACAGGGCAGGGAAGATTATTAAAACCAAATTTTAAACCCGGGGAAGTTTTGGCGACTTCTGGCACCCGGGGGCCCAAAGGCTTATATTCTTTCAAAAAAATTTACCTTTTTTTCAAATGATACTTTAGCCTTTATCAAACTAAAAATAGGGAGGGGCCCCTGTATATACACTATAACACTTTTATAACAATTTTTATCAGGGAACTTTTTTCCTTTTTACAAGAAAAGTTCAATTATTTTTATTTTTTCACAGGACACGGCCATGATTCCCCTCTGAAAAGTAAATTTTTAATAGGTTTGGGGCACCCCTACATTCCCTTTTTTTGAATCAGTATATAAAGTTTTTTCCCCCCAAGATTGGGGTTTCCCCCGGGGGCCTGGGGATGCATCGTATAGGGGTTGATGGGACAAAATTAAAATTTTTAGGCCCCGGGAAGAGGGGGGGGGGGGTGAAAACACGAGGAAAACCCGGGGGCAACGAAGGGAAAGTGAACCCACCCCAAAACCAAAAAGATGTAGGAAAATTTGTCCGTCATTCCAAACACGTGTGCAAAATTTTGTTAAGTGCTTTGGGGTTTGGGGGGAATTTTAAAAAGTAGTGCAGGGGTTTGGGAACCCCCGAGACGACTTGGGCCCAGGAAGGGGCCCTTTAAAAAAATTTCATGCAACCCCCAGGGCCCCTCACCCCATATTTTCTGTGTCTGCGAGGTGAAAAATCCCTTTCCCTTTTCCCTTCTTTTTTTCCTCGTTTGGAACTCAGCCAAATTTGTCTCTAAATTTTCTTATTGGTATTGGGCGGGGGGGGTTTTTTCCCCCCCCACATAAGTACTTGGTGCCCGTGTCAAAATCCTCTGTTTCCGCACCCACTATCTTTACAATGTGTCTCCTTTTGTGCCTACCTGCCTGCTACCCAAACAAATACCCGGTGGTTTGAACACGGGGTTAGCAAGGACATTCAAATAAGCTTGAAACGCACTAGAACTAGCCCCGAAACAATCTAAGGGGGAGCCTGCAGTTATAGCTGTCCTAAACCCCGCATGTCTATATATAAAGTTCTACATGCTTTCTGGCATACCCGTGTTTCCGTAGTTTGGGTTTAGATAAGAACAATTTAAAAGGCATTGCGAAAGACCAATTTTTAAATGGGACATGCCAGAGCTTTCCCCCTTTTTAAACATAGCAATTTTGGGGATTGGCTTGCCATGAACAATTTATCTGTCCAAAAAAGGTGCTAGAATGTTAAGTGTGCTTTCCCCAACATTAATTGTCATTTGTAACCCCGTATTAAGACTTTTTAAAAAGGGTCAGAGTGTGCTTCAGGGTAGGACCCTTTCATTTGATAAAACAGTTTTAAAACATGCTCTGGCCCGTGGGAACTGAAATTTTTAAAATTGGTTTCATAATTTTAATTTCTTGTCCCAGTGTCATTGTCGTGTTTTTTTAATAAATTTTCCCCGTTTAGAAATGAAACTTTTCTGCCCAAATTCCCGTAATATTTCAAAATTTCAGTGTTAAAACGGGGGTGTGAGTGTGTAACTTATGCTTTGTATTTTTACTGTGAACAAGCTTACTCCTGATTTTAAAGTTCAGTTTCATGAAAAAACTTTTTACTTGGTAATTCGGTTTACCTTTAAAAAAGTGTTAAACAAGATCAGCCTGTTAACATCTAGGGGCCCTTTTCCACTCATCTAAATGGGGTTTTGGCCCTAGTTTTTAAAAATTTTAATAGTAAAAATTTGGGAACATTATCTTCTAGTTATTCAATTTTGTCCCAAATGGATTTTTGTGTTTAACTTCCCGATACACCAAAATTTTAAAGACTGCAGACACGCACTGACAAATAATAAACACAAATTTTAAAAATAGTAAGTGTGAGTTTCCCAGGAAGGACCAAGGAAGTCCCACCAGAAAGGGTTTATCTCATTGTCATTGTAAAAACCCCTTTTTTTTTTTTTTTTTTTTTTTTTTTTTTTTTTTTTTTTTTTTAGTAATATTGTTTACAATTATGGTTGGGGGAAGGGGTTTTTTCAAACATTTTTTGTGATGTCCGGTATATTATTATTTTAGTGAGGTGGCAGTACCCCTTTAACTAAAATCAGGTGGAAGTTATCATTTTAAATTTTAACCCCCTTGTTTTTAAAGTGATACCCCGGAGTTTACCTGGAGGGTTCCGTGGGTCAAAAGCCCCCGCGGCCCCCTTGGACCCGGCCCCCCCCGGTGGGTCAGGAGCCCCGACAAACCCGGGTGTTTTCTGCTGGCTGCTCGCAAACAACGTTTCGAGCCCCAAACCCCCCTGGTCGGGGAAACCAAATTTAGGGCTTGTCCAGTGCCAACTTGGAAATGCCCGGGGTCCCGTTGGGAAACCCCCCTTATGTTTTCGGGGGGCAGTTTAACAATCTCGGGCCCCTGACAAAATTTTTGTATGGTCTCTTTAAAAAAAGTGCTTGTGACACCCCTGCTTTTTATTGGGGGTTTTTGCATCGTTTACCCAAATTTTTTTGCTTTTGAGGAGTGATTTTCGTGTTCAAGTTCTGGGACTAGTCCCCCTAGGGTTATCCAGGTGTATATAATCATGTATCTCTCCCTCCTTTCATTCCCGGGGGAAAACAGGGTTTTTGGGAAACCTCAAACGCTCCCCGTAATTGAGGGTTTTATCTCCGTTTTGCGGCCGTGAAAGGGTTTTCGTACATTTTTTAGGGCAGCAATTTCACCTGCCCTTTAAAGGTGGGTGTTAGTGGGCAAACAATATTCCCCCCGATGAACAAGTGACCCGAAAAAGTGTCATCATGGGCTTGGCCCCCCTAGGTTTTTAAGGGTTTCATTATCCATCCCGTCATTTTTTTTAGCAAAATTTCGATTTATACAATGTTATGGGCCCTTTAAGGTGAGGTCCTCCCACATGATCACTCCCAGGTCTTTGAAACCCCTTGGGGGTTTGCACATTTTGTGGACAAATTTTGTTTTGTAAATTGATGAAGATTTAATTTCCTCGTGTTTAAACCCTATCTGATAATTTAAAAATTTTTCATTTGTTGAACTTCATATTGTTTCTGCCGCCCCCGAAAAAATTTGGGGTTTAAAGTCCCCCCCTGGAGCCTTTTCAGTGTCGGGAATGGAAGACACTGCATGCAGATTCGGGTTTTCATCTGCAAAAAGGGAAAACACAGTGCTGTGGCTGGGCATCCTTGTCCCCATGCGGATATGAGGGAAAGAGGAAAAAGAAAGGGAGCAAAATACTTTTTGCCTTGTGGAACAGACTTTTTTACCGTAGCTGCCTCGGGCTTTTTCTTGTTTACGACTACTCTCTTGGGTTTTGTTTGTGAGGAAAAATTTTAATCCATCCCCGACTTTTTTTTGTTATTCATCTTTGTAATTTGTGATAAGTTTTAAAAACCTCGCCTGGGACCATCCCCTTTTTTCATATATGGGACCATATTATTAAAAACAACAAGAAGCTCGAAATTTTTTTTTTTTTAAAGGGGTGTATAGTTTTTTAAGTAGTTGTAATCTGGGTTTTAAATATAATTGGGAATTGGGTTTATTGAAAATTAACACTTGTGCATATTCTATTTCAGACTTTGACTTTTTTTAAATAAAAATTTCCCCTTGCATAAGCTATTTAAGGGGGAAAAATAAACGAGGAAAATTTTTGTGTGAGTCTTACACCGGAAAATCATTTACGGGGAAAACATGACAACTGTCATAGAGGAACCTATTTTTTGCAGGTGAAAGGAAATGATGGGTAAGGGTTTTCCCGACCTTTAAAAAACAAACAAAAGAGAAAAAAAGGGAAAGGGACAGAGCCCTCGGGCGTATCAAGGGGGGGGGGGGTCAAATTGACTGTACTCAATGTGACACTAAACGTCCCTTGGTGCACAGAGGGTGCAAAAAGTCTTTTTCAAAGGAAGAAATGTGTTAAGCTGAAATTTCCCCGACAACCCCTGCTGCCCGCTAAGTGTGGATGGCTAATGGGGAAACTGTAAACAAGATCCAATTTTCCCAAAGGGTTTCCCGTTTAGGAAAAAAAAACACACAACTTTGTGTTTTTGGAACCCGAATGCGAAAGGCTCAATGATCTACTTAGTACACCTTATAGGGGTTTTTAAACTGCTCCGACCCCCACAGACACCACCCCCTTTAAAAAATGGGTCAGTAAACCTTTTAAACTTTGGATACCCTCTCTACATTTGGGCCCCCTCCCCCTCTGACTCTCAGTGAGCAAAATCTCAAGCCTAAAAGCTTAAAGGAAAATCCCAAATTAAATTTCCCGTTGGGTGGTCCCCGTGCCCCTTTCCCCCGGAATAAACGGGTTCATGGTTTCGTTTTTCCCAAACATTTGAAGTGTACCAACCCCCCCAAACGGGGTTTTTACAAATGCCAAGGGACAAAGGCCATGTTTTCCCTAGCGTGGAATATACATTCTTGGGGTGGTAATGTGCTGGGGGAAAAATTCCAATAGAGAAAGCACAGTAGGCCCTGACAGCCAAAAATTTTGTGTATTAACGTTTAAAAAAGTTTTAGGTTACAGTTTCCCCCACAAGGGCTGCAGTCAGAACCCCAAACAACCTTCGATATAAACCTGAAAACAGCCCTTTTAAGGCAGTGAGGATGAGGCCCCCGTCTCCAAACAGATCTGGACTAAACCCTGCAAATGTGAAGAACCCCCCTCACTAAAAGGATTGGTGTACCAGAATGCCATCAACCCCAGTGTGAAGGAGCTGTCCCTACTTAGAAATGGAATACGGGTTGCCATACAGATACCAAGGGGGGCTACACCTTTGAAATTTATGGGGAGGGTTTTGTCATTTCCCCCAATACACACAACTACAACAGCAGAGGGCACTACACAAAAACCCCGGGAAAATTGGGAAATGAGCTGCACGGACCTACCTGAAATGAATGATGAAACAGAGAACCAAATGAAACCTGGTACCTTTTAAGGGATGGGTGTTAAAAGAAAGCACAAAACCCAGAAGTCCACCCTGGGGAGAGGCATTGGATTCGCCTGACCTTCTAAATTTTATAAAAATTTTTCCCAAAAAAAATTGAGATTTTTGAACAGATCCTGACAATTTTAAATAAATTATGTAATCAGGGATGTCTTGAGCAGGGAGGATGTAAAAAGTGCAGCAATTCCCGTTCTTTTCCCAGAAATTTTTTGAAAAAGAACCCCTTGCTCTTGCCTTCAAATTCCTTTTAACTTGCTGTCAAGACCAAAAAATACTTAAAAAAAAAGGTCCTGAAGAAAAAGCGTACAAACTATCTTTTTGCTTTTAAAAGTGTCTCCCAACGTAGTCAAACAAAATGTTTTACCCCTCTTTGGCAAAGAGATTGTAAAAACTCAGCAATGGAACATTACAAATCTTTTTATGGAACATTTCTTTTCCCTCAGGAAGTGGGTTTCCCGACTTACTCTATTAGCAAACCAAGAATATTGATGCATCTGTTTAGGAATGTAGATTAAAGATAGCACTCCACCAAATTTGCTGATATGCGATTTTAAAATAAGGTCAACCAATTGTTGTGTGTGTAGTCAAAAGAACTTGCCACAACTCCTTTTCCTTTCAGAGCCCAGTTAACATGCAGTTCATGGTGTCAAAGTTTGCAGGCGTTTTTCCATAAAAAATTTTTAAACTCTATGCCCCAGCAAAAGAGCTTCGACCTGATGCTTTCAGACGATAATAGTGAACCTCCATCATTCTTGGAGATTTTAATGCCAGACATAAGTTTTTGGTGGGTCTTAAAAACCCCCTAAAAACAAACATGGTGCCACCAGCCCACCCTCCCCTCTCTTCCCGGATTCCCCCCTACCTAGTAGTCTCTCGGGTTGCCCAAAACGATCCGATACCTGTCATGCATCCCCCAACTTATTTATTGAAAAATATAATTTTCGAGAGACGTAACAAAACAAGACCCCAGGATGACCAACCGAGAACAAAATCCTCAGTCTTGAAAAAAGTTATCGCCCTGGAATACTAACTGTGACGCCCATCCAAACGTCATAGATAGCCTACCCAAAAATAATATCTCTTAATAAAAAGGGTTGAAAAGCAGTAAAAAAGGGGGAAAAAACAACTTAGATCCAGTTCAGTGACTACTTGTCTCCCAAAAAGATAAAACTGAGCAAGAAAAAAATATCGGCGCAGTAATAGTTAACAGTCCCCCTTTTTTTCCCGTGATATGAACCAAAAAAACAGTAAAAAAAATTACTCTGCAGATCATAAGGACCAAAAAAAGGTTATTGTACCAGGTTGAAATAAAAGAAGCCGATTTCTGGCCCATGGGAGAAAAAGTGGATGCTTGATTCAACTCACTGATAGGAAAAAAAAACTTAATTATTTCATCTATTAAAGAAAGAAAGGGTTACATAACGAGTGTCTTACAAAAAACGAGAACCCCCCTTTTTTAGGTCAGAAAACTTAAGCGGGGAATAAAGACCAATACACCAATGCTTCACACGGGGTGGGGAAAAATTTTGTTGGAAAACAATTAGGTAACTGTACACAATCCCGAACGAGAATGATTATACGATTTTCAGGGATACTAATTTTTAGAGAATAAATAAACAATGTCCAAAATTAAAAAGTCTAGTAGTGTAGTGTATGTTTTGCTCCATTATTGTTCAAATTTTTATTGTACAAATCTCTTAGTATTTAAATAATCAAAAAACCTCATTTTGTATTTTTTTTCTAGTAAGATAAAAACACCTTATGTGATTTCTTATTTACTATGTTGCTTGAAATTAGCTGAAGAACTTTCTCTGTCCATATTCTACCTCATATTTTTTTTAAATACACAATTATATTATTACTAAAAATTAATAAATATATTTTTCTAAAATTTAATTTACTTTACATTTTTGACATTTAATAACCTTATTGCTAATACCTTTACCCGTTTTAATACCCCATTTTCTACCTGATTATCTTAAATTTTCCTTGTACTGCCCCTATAACCTCAAGTATAACTACCATGCAAAATGAATGAAAAAAAAACATTACTATTTTATTTTTTGTAATTT
>NW_026510404.1:0-14264 GCF_026875155.1 Cherax quadricarinatus | reverse complement strand
ACAACTGGCACCAACAACTTCCCAACATCATCCCTTCAAGGGGTCACTTGGTTACGTTACGTGGACGATGTCCTCGTAATAACTCCAAAACGTTTTGATGTACGGGATCTTCAGGCAAGGCTCAACGCAGTTGAACGGCGATCCAGTTTACACTAGAAGAAGAGTCCAATGACAAAGCTACCTTTCCTCGACGTCCTCATTCACAAAGTAGAAAAACAACCTAAGATTTCAAGTTTATCGGAAACCCACAATAAAAATGATCTCACACACTTCTATTCCAGTCAAGATACCAAGACCAAAAGAGGCATCATCATCGGGTTTTTCCTAAGAGCATACGAATTTGTAGTCCTGAGTTTCTTGACGAGGAGTGTACATACATTCACCAAACATTCACAGAGTTACATTTTCCTCCTTTTTTCATCAAAGACTGCAAGAAAAGAGCTCTTCAGATCATAAATTCTCCACGCATCAACACCACTCCAGCAAAGTTATAATTCTTCCCAACAGTCAGGTTGCACTGAAGTCTCAAAAGCACTTTCACAAGCTAACACCAGAGTCGCCATCGCTTCTAGTACTTCAATAAAGGATATAACCAGGACAAAATCCAAGCACCACGAACCAGTCAATGCAGGAGTTTTACACTATACCCTGTGGAGGCTGCGACAAGATTTACGTAAGTGAACAGCCAGAAACCTCGACACCCGCCTCAATGAACACATTTACGCATGTAGGAACGATAACTGAACAACGCCTGTGTACAACACCGAAATTCCTCCAGTCATCTCATGAAATTCAGAGACGCCCAATTAGTGATCAAAGAAACTAATTTCCGCAGACGCAAATGCCTCGAATCAGCACTGATCGCTGTTTCGAATACAATTAAACAAAACAACGGCAGCTTCACCATCTCCGAAGTCTTAGCAAGAATCCTCCTGAAAACTGTAAACCCTGCCATCACATAGTCTCTCCTGTTATACTACACAAAGCACAGAGAGTGAACACTGAAACAAGCTGCCTCATTCCAGTTTATATTTGTCCAACCTATTTTTATGTTACCCAAGTAATAGCTTTTATATCCTTTTACTCATGTACGAATTAATTGCTTTACCATATTGTACTACTTTTGTCACTACCACTACTACTCCTACTACTACTACCACTAGTGAACATCGAAATGGTACCTCACTAGTATTCACCTCACTCTGAGCCTTTATATACCCTCTGTGTCCATGTATTGTTTGTAATGGCTTGATAAAGCTCCTGGAGAGCGAAACGTTGCCACAATAAATGTCACATTAGTTGCACTTGTGTCCATTTACTTTACTTATGTTACTTATGTTCTTATATTCCTTATCACTGTCAACTGCCTCAAATGTTCTATTGAAGAACGTCAGCAAGTTTGTCAGGCAGGAACGACCTCTCGTGAATCCATGCTGAGATTCATTTATCAAGTTATGCTCTTCAAGGTGACTTCTGATAATGTCAGCTATAATTGATTCTAATAACTTGCCCACTATAGATGTCAGGCTTATTGGACGGTAATTTGAAGGAGTGGACTTATCCCCTGATTTGAATATAGGAACCACATTAGCCATCTTCCACAACTCTGGCACAACACTGGTAAGGATGGACGCATTGAATACACTCGTTAATGGCTGACTAAGCTCCATCTTGCATTCCTTAAGTACCCTTGAAAAACAACTCATCGGGTCCCGGGGGACTTTTTTTGTTTCATTTTTGTCTATCTGTTTAATAACCATGTCCCTCGTGACAGTAATATTAGTTAACTTAAATTCATCAGGAACTAAATAATTTTTAAATTTACTGGAATTCATTTATATCTTCCTGTGTAAAAACTGACAAAAAAAAAAAAGTCATTAAAAAAAGGAACACATTTCCAGTTCATTATCCGTCAGCTGTCCATTTCCAGTTTCAGAGGTCCTACTTTTTCCCTTTACCTTCGTCCTATACACTGAAAGAACCCCTTTGGTTAGTCTTTGATTCATTAGCAACTCTAATTTCATAGTCACGTTTTTGCCTTTCTAATCGCCTTTTTTACTTCTCTTTTAAGCTGAACTATTGGTCAGTAAGGTTAACCTCTCCTCTTTGATGCGCCTATAAATTCCCTTTTTTCCCTAATAGATGCTTTAGCCTCCTGTTAACCCATTTGGGATCGTTATTATTAGACTAATTTCTCTCTGGGGAATGTATATACTCTGGGCACTGTGTACATTATTAAGAAAACAATCATAAAAGCGATCCCTTCATATTCATAAGCATGGTTATCGTCAATAAAATCATTAGCTAGATAACCCCAATCAGATTAGACAGATGTTCCCTAAGTCCATTATAATCGGCAGAACGAAAATCAGGGATTTTTACTGTATTATCATTATTCTTGCATTCCCAATTAATGCTAAAAGTGATGGATTTGTGATCACTTGCGCAAGCTCTTCAGTGATCTCCAGATTATTCACGAGTGTTTCCTTATTTGACAAGACTAGGTCTAGCAAATTATTACCCCTGGTAGGCTCAGTTACGCTCTGTTTCAGAAAACAGTCCTGAACTGTTCCATAAAGTCACTGGACTCTAGATTACCTGTCAAGAATTCCAGTCAATTTGACTAAAGTTAAGTCCCCTACTATGACTATGTTACTGTGTCCAGAAGCCCTAACAATTTCGTCCCAAAAAAGTCTCCCTCTATCGTGATCCAAGCCTGGAGGTCGGTATATTACACCTAGAATTAGTTTTTCTTGACCCTCCACGAACTCTACCAAACAGACTCTGTTACTGCTCCATCTATTTTTATACCTCTTTTTATGCAACAATTAATATTTTCTTGAACATACAATGCAACTCCTGCCCCCTTCCCATTAGATCTATCCACATTGAACAACTTAAATCCCTGAATATTACACTCAGCAGTCATTCCCGACTCTTTAAATCTACCACGTTTCAGTTAATGAAATGATATCAAAGTTCCCAGCACATGCTACCAAACGTAGTTCATTAATTTTATTCTTGCACTTCGACTGTTAGCATAAAATACCATCATATGTTTTTTCTCTGAAAATTTTTTCCCTAGTCATCTTTGTTTTAACACAATTTCTGAATTTTTCTTACCCAGAGTTACTCCATGACAGTTACTTTTAAAGATTCTTAATTTTCAGAGCATAAGTCAATATATCCATACTCATTATTTATCATTTCTAAACCCATACCTTAACTAATCCTAGTTTAAAGTCCTAACAACCCCTCAACTGAGTTAGCAAGAAAACCCACACCTGCCCTGGATAAGGAAACCCCATCCCTGGCATACATGTCATTTCGGCCATAGAAGTTGTCCCAGTTGTCAATGAATGGTACTGCATTATCCTTACAGTGTTTACCCAGCCAAAAATTAATCCCAATTGCTCGGGAGACAACCATTCATTACCAACACTCTTCTTGGCAAAACCCCACATATAAACAGGGGCCCCCCCCCCTTCTTCCTAATTATGTCTATAGCTGTCCTGAACTTTCTAACTAATCCTCACTTCTACGCTTGCCTACATCATTGCCTCCAGCACTGAGGCAAATAATAGGATTGATCCCTTTTACCGTTCATGATGTTTTTCAAGCCGGCTAACAATGCCCTCCATCCCACCCCCAGGAAAGCATACCCTTTGTTCCTACTCCTGTCCTTCAAGCAAAATGCCCTATCCATGTATCTAACCTGGCTATCCCCCAACAACAACAATATTCTTCCCTTCCTTGTTGTCATTCGTCGTGACGATCCCAGTAGTCGACTCACATTCGTCGGGTAGCACCGAGAAAGCGTTGGAGGTTTCCACAGGAGTTTTTCCACAGCAGTCTCTTTCTTCTTCATCGTTTCTGGCTTTCCATTCGTCTTCTTGATCGTCAACTTCGTCGTCCCCTGCTGTCCAGCCACTGACCACGATCCCTTCTTGACCTGAGGACTCGAAACAGGAGGACTACTACGAATCCTCTTGTTTTCCTCGGTCAATCGCCGTATCTCCATCTTCGCTGCCCTCAATTCTTCCTTAAGTTGCTGGTAAAGTCGCTCGATGGAGGGCATCTTGGTTCAGTCCACGGGAGCACACAAGACACTTCTTCACAGAGTTAAGTACAGGTCACCACTGAGTTAAGTACAGGTCACCACTGTGTTAAGTACAGGTCACCACTGAGTTAAGTACAGGTCACCACTGCTAAGTACAGGTCACCACTCAGTTAAGTACTAGGCCTCACTATCACTACACACACACACACAAAGTCTACTAGGCCTCATTAACACTACACACACACACACAAAGTCTACTAGGCCTCACTAACGCTACACACACACACACAAAGTCTACTAGGCCTCACTAACACTACACACACACACACAAAGTCTACTAGGCCTCACTAACACTACACACAGACACAAAGTCTACTAGGCCTCACTAACACTACACACACACACAAAGTCTACTAGGCCTCACTAACACTACACACACACACAAAGTCTACTAGGCCTCACTAACACTACACACACACACACACACACACACACACACACACACACACAAAGTCTACTAGGCCTCACTAACACTACACACACACACACAAAGTCTACTAGGCCTCACTAACACTACACACACACACATAAAGTCTACTAGGCCTCACTAACACTACACACACACACACAAAGTCTACTAGGCCTCACTAACACTACACACACACACAAAGTCTACTAGGCCTCACTAACACTACACACACACACAAAGTCTACTAGGCCTCACTAACACTACACACACACACACACACAAGTCTACTAGGCCTCACTAACGCTACACACACACACACACAAAGTCTACTAGGCCTCACTAACACTACACCAACACATACAAAGTCTACTAGGTCTCACTACACTACACACACACACACAAAGTCTACTAGGCCTCACTAACGCTACACACACCACACACACACACCCCACACACACACACACACACACACACACCACACACACACACACACACACACACACAACACACACACACACACACACGAACACACATCACAAACGAAAAAAAAAGAAAATGAGTTGCCAAAGAGCAGGAGAGAGAACCAGGGGACTGGTGGATGAGCCTGGGAGGGAAGATTGGGTAGCAGAGCTCATGAAAAGGGAGGAAGAGTGGGAAGGAAGGTAGAAGAGCTAAGAAAGAAAATGGAAGAGAGGATAGCTGCAGAGAGTAGGAAATGAGAACTACAAGCCACAGAAGCTGAAGCCAAGATGCAGAGTTTAGAAGAGGAACTTAAAATTTGAAACAGTCCGAAGAACTGAAAAACAGCACGGGTATGACATTGGGAACTGCTACATCAGTCACAAACGTGGGGACTGTAGGGACCAAAGGAGTTATGCTGTATGCAGAGGCTCTATCAGACCACCGTGGAGCCCGGGAAATGAAGAAGAGCACACCAGGATCAAAAGAAGGGACTGAAGAAAATGAAGGAGCTAAGCTATATGTGGCCCTAACAGACCATAGCAGTGTCCAGAATAAAATTGAGAAGAGAAAATGACAGACCACTGAGCACAGGGACATCAGACAGAGAAGAGATTAAAGGAAGGAGCGCTACAATGGAGGCAACTAAATCAACTTTGGGGATTCAGAGAGAAATGCAGTGGGAGGATGAAAGGGAAAGGTCAGTTTTTGTTTACGGGCTCCAGGAAGTTGAAGGGGAAACTTAGGAAACAAAAAGACAGGAGGAGAAAAAGCGATTGAAAGTATCATGAAAGCAATAGGAGAGGATGACATGACCCAGTTGATAAATTTTCCGAGAATAGGGCGTTTTGCAAGAAGAAATAAACCAGCCAGTCAACGTGATATTCAAGGCAGAATTGGCTTGAAACAGGATCCTGCAGGAGAAAAGACGAATAAGGGACATACGGACATACTGGCGGGTGTACCTCAACTATAATAAGACACAAGAAGAAAGGCAGAAACTGAAAGAGGGTACGAAGATGCAAGGAGGAAAGAGAGGCAAAGACAGAGATGAGCAAGAGAACCCAGACTCAAGAGGAAGAGCAAATACAACCTTCCTAAGAACCACCTACAGAAGGACCTCAGCCATAACAACCCCAATATAACCAAGCAATCTAACCCAATACCAACACTCCACAGCCCCTGTCCCCACCCACATCACAAGCTCCACCCCCACAGCAACCCCCCATAGTTCCCTGCCAGGTCTCCTGCTCCCCCAACCGCAACGTTCTCCCCAGACGACAGTTTTAGAAAACAAGTTGAAGGTTTGGTATATGAATGTGAAGAGTAGCATGAAAGAATCAAGGAGACGTCCCCAGACATCATAGCACTCACAAAACGAAATTCACTGGGATGATAATAGATGCAATCTTCCCACCCAGATATCAGATCTTGAGGAAAGATAGAGGAAGCAGAGGGGGAGGAGGAGTTGCACTGTCGTGGAGGTTCGTGAGGAGATATTAGAGTAAGAAATACAAACGTTGGATGTCTTGCAAGTATATAATTAAGAGAGTCTTGAGGAGAAGCACAGGAGCCTTGACTGTCTTGTCTATGCCTATTGAGTGGACCGGGAGTGACTGAGAACTGGGCCTCTGGGTGGGTAGATTGCATTTTCTTGGATTGCAAGAAGGCCTTCGACAAAGTTAATCACAACCAGGGGTAGGTACAAGAGATTAGTGCAAAAGCTAGAGGACCAGGCACACATAACAGGAAGGGCACTGCAATGGATCAGAGAACACCTGACAGGGAGGAAACAACAAGTCATGGTATGTGACGAGGTGTCAAAGTGGGCGCATGTGACAAGCGGCGTTCCACAGGGGTCAGTCCTAGGACCAGTGCTATTATTGGTATATGACGGAAGGGATAGACTCAGAAATATCCCTGTTTGCAGATGATATGAAGTTAATGAGGAGAATTAAACTGGGTGAGGATCAGGCAGGGCTACAAAGAGACTTGGACAGGCTGGAAGACTGGTCCAGCAAGTGGCTCTTCGAATTTATCCCCTCCAAATGCAAAGTAATGAAGATCGGGGAAGGGCAAAGAGGACCGCAGACAGAATATAGGCTAAGTGGCCAGACTGCAAACCTCACTCAAGGAAAAGGATCATGGGGTAAGTATAATACCGAGCACATCTCCTGAGGTGCACATCAACCAGATAACTGCTGCAGCATATGGGAGTCTGGCAAACCTGAGAATGACGTTCCGATACCTCAGTAAGGAACCGTTCATGATTCTGTACACAGTGTACGTCACGACCATGCTGGATTTTATGCAGCCCCGGGTTTTAAAATACCCCCGGGTTTAAAAGCAGTCAAGCAATTGAAAGTGCAAAAGTTTGCAAAAGACTGTTCCGAGCAAAGGGGAATGTCCTACGAAGAAAGGGGTTAAAAAAAAACGGCCTGAAGACACCGGGGGGAACAGGGGGGTTTAAAGGGAAAAATTGAAAAACGGCATACAAAATAAAAGCGAGGAATTGACAAGGTGGACAGGGGACAATGTTCCAGAGAGGAAAAAACACAGTAAAAAAAAAAAAAGGGGGGGTCCAATTGCAAGTTGAGATTCAGATAAGTAAAAGGGGGATGGTAGGAAGTATTTTCTTTAGTCAAGAGTTGTCGGGAAGTGGAATAGTTGGAAGGTGATTAATGGAGGCGGGAAACCCAAACCCCTAGTTTTAAGCGCGGTTTGAAAAACCCTCTTGGAGAAAGGGAGAAAAAGGGGACCTAGTAGCGATCAGTGAAGAGGGGGGGCCGGAGCTATGAATCGCCCCCTGCAACCAAAAAAAGGGTTTAAGTACACAACACACAAAACCAAACGAGCACACACCCCCCCCACACCGAGCGCAACATTTGCAGATTTTAAAAAAATTTAAAAATGGGGGGAGGGGGCCCGGGTTTTAAAAACTGGAAAATGTTTCATCGGGCTGTTTTTCAAAATTTACGCTGTTGTGTTTCCCCCCAAAAGGGAAGCTTCTCGCTGATTTTTCATTGTGGGTTTTTTTTTGGGGTTAATTTTTTTTAAAAACCAATTGTGTTTATTTTTACTTTTTAAATTTTTTATTTTTTTTTTATTATTATTTTTTATTATTAGTAGTATTATTGGTAGTGGTAGAAAGTAGTATTATAGTTTTTGGGATTAGTAGCACGTATTTTGTAGTTTCCCCAACCCTAAAAACCCCATTCTCTTTGCTGACGACAGGGGACTTATGTCTCTTTTCCCCCTAATTTGCCACCCTCAACCCCATTGTTAAGGGAGAGGCTGATAAAAATATCGACTTGGATGACAGCCAAAAAACTTACCTTAACATGAAAAAAACCTATTTTATGTTTGGAAACAGAAGCAGGAGTGCACAAATTAACTTTTAAAACGACAACACTCTAATTCCCGAAAAATTGGGGGCAAATTCCTAGGCCTATACCTCCCCCAAAAACCCTAAATTTTTCACCCACCCATTCCAACACAAACCCAAAAAAAGTATCCAAAACATTTGGGGATCCTCCCCAAGATACTTTACAAAGTGCCCCCAAAATCCCCCTTCTCCCTTTCCCAACTCATTTATTTATCCAAATACCTCACCTTTGCTATTTGTGCTTGGGGTCAACTGCGCAAAACATCTAAACCCCAAAAAAATTAACCCAAAAAAAAGCTGCAGAAAGTTTAATCACTAAATCCACCCCTGGAAACCCCCCCCCCTCTTATAGATCAAAAACTTCCCCTTCCTTTTCCGTACATCCACATTTAAATACTGTGCAATTACATCACGGGAAATTTTAAACCCCAATTCAACCTTGCCAAAAATTGCTTTTTGGGAAAGTTGTGACAAAACCCAAACGGAAAACACCAAAACACAAAAACATCTCTACGACATTCCGTGTGACAAAACCTTTAAAAAAAATTCAATGTTTGTCAAAGGCCCAAAAAATCGGGGAACACCCCCCCTGAGAACTCTAGAATGCAGACACATTCTCCCTTTAAAAAACTACCATTAGAAAAATCTTTTTCCCTGATACACCCGGGAAAACAAAAACCCGAAATACCCCTGGGGGTTTAAAACCCCTTACACTCACTCCCCCTATTTGCCCTAAACAAAAATTTTAAATTTTTCAATTTTTAAAATAATGAATCCTTTTGGATATTTCCAATATAAAAAACGTGTCCTGTCCCCCAAAAAAAAAGTTTTCACTTTGTTTAAACTAATATTAGTATTTAGTCACTTACCCTTAAAAACCAAAAACTTCCCCTCTTATTTTGTAATTTTTTTAAAAAATAAAAAAATTAAATTAAGTCTCCCCCGAAATCCCTAGCCATGCTGGGGTTCTAGTGGTACATTTTGTAATAAATTTTTTTTAACTACATGAAAAACCACCCCAAAAACCCAAAATTCCCTGTAAATTCAACTTTTGTAATTTTTTTAGAAAATTTAAACTTTGAAAAGTAGTAGTAGTAGTAAAAAAATACCCAGTAGTAATTTTTTTATTAATTTTCGGGGAATAGTTTGGGAATCTTTGGGAAAACTAAAGCCCTTTACGAGCAATGTCCTAGTAGAGGGGGAAGGGAAAGGGAATAGTGGAAAGAGAGGGGACCCCCAAAAAACCCACCATTAGGCACGTTCCCTAACCGGGGGAATTGAAGAGTCACCCCAGAGGTTTAAACGAAATTTTCCCCTTTTCTTGTTTATCCTCCCCCCAGTTTGGGAATTTAAAGGGGGGGGGGGGGGGGGGGTTTAAATTTCATATGAGAGGGGGCCCCAAATGGAATGAGACGAGGGGGGGGGGCCGTGGGGTATTGGTTTGGGGTTTAGGGAAAGGCCCGGGGGGTCTAAGAGTTTTTCGAAGGAAAAGGTAGGCGAAATAGAGGGGAAGCAGAGAGAGAGAGGAGAGACAGAGAAGAGAGAGAGAGAGGGGTAGAGTAGCCCGGGAGGAGGGCTCTAAGAGAAACCCGGCATAATTTGCTATTGAAACGGTTCCGGTTAGTATTTCCCGCGATTATTTATAATGCAGCGTGAGCCCAAATGGGGTTTTCTGGGGGTGGCCGCAAAAGTTCATGTCCCGCCAAGCCTCTGCCCCGTGGTGGAAGTTCCATCATGGGATGTGGGGCTGTGGGGGTTTTGCTCCCAACAGGCCCCGATGGTGGGTGTGGGCAGGCAAGGCAACCCAACCCTTTTCTGCTACCTTCCCAAACCCGCCTCCCTCCTACCCCATTAAAAAAATACCCAGTCCCTGTATCTCTCTCTTCCTCCATAGCGATCTTTTTCCCCTAAATTTACAAATTTTAAATTTTTATACTTAAAAAAACAGCAATTTTCTCATAATGATTTAGTTTTTTTCTGCAAAAAGAAATTTCGATTTTTTGTTTACATTCCGTTATCGTTCTCTCAAAAAAAAATTAAGAAAGAGTTGGGCGTTTTGAAAAGCAAGGCCAAGGTGAGTGCTTGGCGCCCCCGGAAATTTAAGTCGTTTAACCCCCCATTTTTAAATCTACGGGGAAAATTTTAACGCCCTCGTCATGCCAAACCCCCAACACACACACAACCCACACCCACACACAAAACCACACACCCACACACACCACAACACACACCCCCACACACCCACACACAACACATTAAAACACACACCCCACACCAAAATACACACACACACACACACACACCCACACACCACACAACACACAAAACCCCACAAAAGCAGGAGGACAAAAAAAGGTTGAAGACATCTTTAAGGTGAAGGCGAGGGGGGAAAATGGCCCGGGGGCAAATTTTTTGGGGGAAATTTGAAATGGTTCCAAAAGGGGAAAAGGGAAACGGCCCCCAAAGTAATTTTCAAAGGCGGGAAACAACCCGAACCATGATCCTGCAGGAAGAAAGCAAGGCTGAGAGGGGAAGAGGAGTTCGGAGGGGTGTACCTCGATTTGAGAAAAGAAAAAACAGGATGAAAGGAAGACGATGAAAAAGGGGAGTTCAAAAAAAAAAGGAGAAATGGGGGAAATTTAAAAAGGAGAGCAGAATAACTCAGGATCAAATGGAAGGACAAGCACACCCCCCGAAAAAACCTGCAAAGGGGCTCCGGGCCCACCCCCCCAAAAGGGAACTGAACAATCCAAACCAACCTCACCACCCATCCCCCCTTTTTCCCCCCCCCCACACCACAGTTAAAAGTATTAGAACAGAAGTTGAAGGTTTGGTACAAAAAATGCCCCCGGGGGGTGGGGATTAAAGAATAAACATTTAGGGATGGCAAGAAAAAAAATCAATGGGGATGTCCCCAGGGCATCATGCGTTACAGAAAAAAAAAACTCCGGGGGGGCAATAAAAAGATGCCCAAACTTCCCCCAGGATACCAATCTGAGGGGAAAAATAGAAGGGGCAAGGGGGGAGGGGGGGGTTTTCTTGTAGTAAAAATCAGATGGAAATTCGAGGAAAAAAGGAAAAGGGATAGTTTAGAGGGGAGAAAGAGTTACCCTGTAGGGAAACTTTTAAATTGGGGGAACACAAGGTGGTTTTTTGCAGTGATGTATAATCCACCACAGAAAATGCAGGAGACCAAGAGAGGAATATGAAGGAGAAAAAGAGCAATGGTGGACACATTGCTAGAGGGCAAGAAGAGCTCACTCCAGCAAGCAAATTTGTGGTTTAGGGGGGATTTCAACCACGGGGGAATTGATGGGAAAACCTGGAGCCACAGGGGGGGCCCGAAACATGGAGAGCCAAAGAGGGACGTGGTGTGGAAAACCTCAGCCCCCAACATGTTAAGGAAAATCCCAGAGTGAGAGGGGGAGAACCAGCAAGATTGGACCTTGTGTTCACCCTGGGCAGCTCAGACTTTGGGGACATCAGTATGAGGTCCCCTAGGAGCTAGCGCCCGTGGTTTCGTGCTTTAATATATAGTGACTGCAAGTGGAGAGAGAAACAGGAGTTAAATGGGAAAAGCCTGACTAAAAAGAGGGGATACAAGGGCTGAGGAACTTCCTGCAGGAGGTCCGTGAGACAGAGAACAGGGAGGAAAAACCAGTAAATGAAATGATGGAATAGTAACAACAAATGTAGGAGGCAGTGGAAAAATTTATTCCCAAGGCAAAGAAACAAGGGGAAGACCCAAAAGAACCCCTGGTTTACAGACGGTGGAAGGGGGGCAAAAACAAAATGCAATAGAGAATGGAAAAAGTACAGAAGGCAGAGAACCACGAAAATGGGGGAGATCAGTCGCAGACCCGGAAAAGGTTTCGCACGGGTAAGGAGGAGGCCCAGAGACAGTATAAAAAAGACATAGTCGAAAATCAAGACTGACCTGAAATGTTGTTTTCCTATCAGGGGAAGACAACAGTCAAAAGACAGGGATCAATTAGGCAGAAGGGGGAAACTCAAAAGAAATGACCGGAGGTAGTGGGGCAAACGGGAAAAATTTTAAGGAAGTTTTTACAGTAGAGACGGGAAGGGCTGGGGAAGTC
Organism: Cherax quadricarinatus; assembly: GCF_026875155.1. Classification (NCBI taxonomy): domain Eukaryota; kingdom Metazoa; phylum Arthropoda; class Malacostraca; order Decapoda; family Parastacidae; genus Cherax; species Cherax quadricarinatus. Next base: position 1,794 of record NW_026510404.1, on the reverse strand, counting down.
AGCACAAAAGGGAACATCAAGAGGGAATTCCCACCAAGTGTTGGATGACATACGAAAAACCCGAGGAGGAGGTGAAAAAAAGCTGCTAAGTGCCCTTGATACCTAAAAGGGCATGGGACCGGACAACATCTCCCATAGCCCTTAGAGAAGGGCAGAGAGCTGTGCGTGCCTCTAACCACAATCTAAAAACCATCCCTTGAAACTGGGCAACTCCCTGAGAAATGGAAGACAGCAAATGTAGTCCCATTTTTTAAGAAATGAAACAGAAACGGGGTGCAAAACAAAGACCTGTGTCTTGACATTATTTGTCAAATCATGGAGAAGTTTATCAGGAGGGAGTTGTCGAACCCCTGGAAGGAAAACAAGTTTAAAAAATAAAAAACCGCAGGGGGTTTCATGGAAGGAAAATTTGTATCAAAAACCTCCGGGGGTTTTATGACAAATAACAAAGACACAAAAGGAAGGGTGTTGATTACGTTTCCTAGACGCAGGAAGGGCCCTTTTTGACACGTTCCCCACAAGAGTTAGTGCAGAAGTGGAGTCAGGCCATGTAACAGGGAGGGCCTGCAATGGATCGGGGAATCCCTGAAGGGGGGCAGAAACGAGTCTGGTACGTAAAAGGGTATCACAGTGGGCGCTGTGACGAGGGGGGGTCCCACAGGGGCCAGTTATGGGGCCCGTGTATTTTTGATATAGGGAACAATATGAGGGAAAGGGAATAGATCGAAGTGTCCCTGTTCGCGATGACTGAAGTTGATGAGAAAAAATTAAATCGGATGAGGATGGGAGGATGCAAAGAGACCTGGGGCAGCTGGAAAGTGGTCCGAAACTGGCTTCTCGAATTCGTCCTGCCCAAAAGCAAAGTCATGAAAATTGGGGAGGGGGAAAAAAAACCGCAACAGAGTAAGGCTAGGGGGCAAAAACTACAGCCTCACTCAGGGAGAAAACCTCGGGGTACAAACACCGAGCACGTCACCGGAGGCACACATCAAACCAAATACTTCTGCAGCACACGGCCCTGGCAAACCGAGAATACCTTAATAAGGAAACGTTCAAGAATGTACACTGTGTTGTTAGGGCCCCTATGGAGTATGCAAACCTTTGGAGCCCACACCTGGTCCCAAACACGTAAGAAGTTAAGAAATACAAAGGTTTTTCAACAAGGCTAGTCCCAAGCTCAGGGGAATGTGTACGAGGAAAGGTTTAGGGAAAAACGGACTGCGCACGGGGACAAAGGGCCAGGGGGAACATGAAACGAATAAAAGATACTGCGGGAATAGACAAGGGGGACAGAGAAAAGGATGTTCCAGGAGGGGGCAAGGAACAAGGGGTACAACTGGGAAACGAAGTCGACGAGTCACAGGGGGCGTTAGGAAATATTTTCGTCATAGAGTCGTCAGGAAAGGGGGAATAGCCAGCAAGGAAGTAGTGGGGCAGGGGGCCATACATAGTTTTAAGAGAGGTTGATAAAGTCAGGAAGAGAGAGAGAGAGGACCTAAGCAAACAGTGAAGAGGCGGGGCCAGGAGCTGAGTCCGACCCGCAACCAGAATTGGTGAGTGAATTTTGGTGAGTACAACACACACACAACACACACACACAACACGCCAAAGCACTCCCACACAAAAGCCCGCAACACACACACACCACACAACCAAACACACACACACACCACAACACACACCACATCACACACACAAAAACCCCACACGCACGCCCCACAAACCCCAAACGCACACACGCACGCACACACATACAAACGCAACACACCAACACCGCAAGACACACACACAACA
>NW_026510403.1:0-10000 GCF_026875155.1 Cherax quadricarinatus | reverse complement strand
GATGACGTGAAGTTGATGAGAAGAATTAAATCGGACGAGGATGAGGCAGGACTGCAAAGAGACCTGGAGAGGCTGGACATGTGGTCCAGTAACTGGCTCCTCGAATTCAATCCAGCCAAATGCAAAGTCATGAAGATTGGGAGGGGCAAAGAAGACCGCAGACAGAATATAGGCTAGGTGGACAAAGACTACAGACCTCACTCAGGGAGAAAGACCTTGGGGTGACCATAACACCGAGCACATCACCGGAGGCACACATCAACCAAATAACCGCTGCAGCATACGGGCGCTGGCAAACCTGAGAATAGCATTCCGATACCTTAATAAGGAATCGTTCAAGACACTGTACACTGTGTATGTTAGACCCATACTGGAGTATGCAGCACCAGTCTGGAACCCACACCTGGTCAAGCACGTCAAGAGTTAGAGAAAGTACAAAGGTTTGCAACAAGGCTAGTCCCAGAGCTCAAGGGAATGTCGTACGAGGAAAGGTTAAGGAAATCGGACTGACGACACTGGAGGACAGAAGGGTCAGGGGAGACATGATAACGACATACAAGATACTGCGGGGAATAGACAAGGTGGACAGAGATAGGATGTTCCAGAGAGGGGACACAGGGACAAGGGGTCACAACTGGAAGCTGAAGACTCAGACGAGTCACAGGGACGTTAGGAAGTATTTCTTCAGTCATAGAGTTGTCAGCAAGTGGAATAGCCTAGCAAGTGAAGTAGTGGAGGCAGGAACCATACATAGTTTTAAGAAGAGGTATGACAAAGCTCAGGAAGCAGAGAGAGAGAGGATCCAGTAGCGATCAGTGAAGAGGCGGGGCCAGGAGCTGAGTCTCGACCCCTGCAACCACAATTAGGTGAGTACAATTAGGTGAGTACACACACACACACACACACACACACAGGGAAATCGGACTGACGACACTGGAGGACAGAAGGGTCAGGGGAGACATGATAACGACATACAAGATACTGTGGGGAATAGACAAGGTGGACAGAGATAGGATGTTCCAGAGAGGGGACACAGGGACAAGGGTTCACAACTGGAAGCTGAAGACTCAGACGAGTCACAGGGACGTTAGGAAGTATTTCTTCAGTCATAGAGTTGCCAGCAAGTGGAATAGCCTAGCAAGTGAAGTAGTGGAGGCAGGAACCATACATAGTTTTAAGAAGAGGTATGACAAAGCTCAGGAAGCAGAGAGAGAGAGAGGACCCAGTAGCTATCAGTGAAGAGGCGGGGCCAGGAGCTGAGTCTCGACCCCTGCAACCACAATTAGGTGAGTACACACACACACACACACACACACACACACACAGTGTGTTTGTAGTGATGTATATGTGTACACATGTATGTATATATGTGTGTTCGTAGTAGTGTGTTTGTAGTGATGTATATGTGTACACATGTATGTATATATGTGTGTTCGTAGTAGTGTGTTTGTAGTGATGTATGTTGTAATATGTATGTATATGTGTGGGGTAGTAGGGTGTTCTGTAGTGATGTTTATTGTGTACACATGATATTGTATATATGTGTGTTTGTAGTGATGTATGTGTGTACACAGTATGTATATATGGTGTTTCGTAGTGACTGTATATGTGTAATACATGTATGTAATATTATGTGTGTTTGTAGTGATGTATATGGTGTAACATGTATGTATATATGTGTGTTTGTTAAGTGATGTATATGTGTTACACATGTATGTATATATGTGTGTTTGTAGTGATTTATATGTGTTAACATGTATGGATATATGTGTGTTCTGTAGTGATGTGTATGTGTACACATGTATGTATTATGTGTGTTTGTAGTGATGTATTTGTGTTCTATGTATGTATATTTGTGTGTTTGTAGTGATGTATATGTGTATCCACATGTATGTATATATGTGTGTTTGTAGTGTATGTAATGTGTACACAGTATGTATATATGTGTGTTTTTAGGATGTATATGTGTACCAGATTAATATGTGTTTTTTGTAGGATTATAGTGTACCATTTTTGTTTATATGTTTTTTGTAGTGATGTTATGTGTACAATTATGTTATGTGTGTTTGTGTGAGTTATGTGTCACATGTATGTAATATGTTGTTTGTAGGATGTTATGTGTACACATGTATGATATATTTTTTTTGTATGATGTATAGGTACAATGTTGTATATATGTGGTTTGTAGTGATGTAATGTGTCACATGTATGTTTTAATTGTGTTTGTAGTGTGTATATTTTGTACACATGTATGTATTAATGTGGTTTGTAGTGAGATATGTGTACACATTATGAAATTTATGTGTGTTTGGTGATGTATATGTGTCACATGTTGTATATGTGTGTTTGTAGTGTGTTTTTGTGTAACATGTATGTTATATGTGTGTTTGTAGTGAGTATATGTGTAACATGTATTATAATGTGTGTTTGAGTGATGTATATGGACCATTATTTATATGTTGTTTGTGTGATGTATATGTGTACACATGTATGTTATATGTGGTTTGTGGATGTATATTTTTACACTGTATGTATATATGTGTTTTTGTATGTGTTTATGTGTACACATGTATGTATAAGTTGTTTGTATGATGTATATGTGTACAATGTATGTTATATGGTGTTTGTGGGTTGTATTTTTGTACACTGTTGTATATATGTGTGTTTGTAGTGAGTATATGTGTCCCGTGAAAGTATATTGTGTGTTTGAAGTGATTTATTGTAACATGTTGTATATATTGTGTTTGTAGTTGTATATGTGTGATAAAGTGAAAAAAAAACATTAAAAAAAATTGTATGATCTACATAATAATTTGTAAAGTAAAAGGACACAAGTGACTAATGTGACATTTTTGGGGCAACTTTGTTTCCCCAAGGAGCTTTATAAACCTTACAAACAATACATGGAAACGGGTATATAAAGGCTCAGAGTGAGGTGCAATACTTGTTGAGGTAACAATTTCTATGTTCAACTAGTGGTAGTAGTAGTTGTAGGGGGGGGGTAGTAACAAAAATAATACAATATGGAAGGAGCAAATAATTTCGTAATGACGTAAAAAGGGAATATAAGCTAAGTACTTGGGTACATTAAAAATGTTGGACAAATATAGACTGGAATGAGGCAGGTTTTTTTCAGTGTTCACTCTCTGTAAATGTGCTTTGTGTAGTATAACAAGGAGAGACTATGTGATGGCCTGGGTTTACTGTTGTCAGGAGGATTCTGCTAGACTTCAGAGATGGTTGAAGCTGCGTTGTTTTGTTTAATTGTAGTCGAAACAGCGATCAGTGCTGATTCGAGGCACTTGCCGACAGCACTGATCGCTGTTTTTCGATACAATTAAAAATCAACGGCCAGCTTCACCATTCTCTGAGTCTTAGCATAGAATCCTCCTGAAAACAGTAAACCCCTGCCATCACATTTGTCTCTCCTGAACACTGCATACAAGCTGCCTCTTTCCAGTTATATTTGTCCAACCTATTTTTTATGTTACCCAAAGTAATAGCTTGTATATCCTTTACTCCTGTACGAATTAATGCTCTTCCATATTGTAGTATTTGTTACTACTACTATACTACTACTATACTACATACTACTACTACTACTACCACTACCCCACTAAGGGTTGAACATCGAAATGTTACCTCACTAGTATTACACCTCACTCTGAGCCTTTATATACCCTCTGTGTCCATGTATTGTTTGTAATGGCTTGATAAAGCTCCTGGAGAGCGAAACGTTGCCACAATAAATGTCACATTAGTTGCACTTGTGTCCTTTTACTTTACATATTGTCGGTAATTCTACCAACTTTATTACATAATAATTCCCAGTAAAGAAGAGCACAGTTCCGTGGTACAGCTGTCAGCTTGGCTGACTCGGCTCTCAGCCTGGCTGACTCTGCTGTCAGCCTGGTTGACTCTGCTGGTCAGCTGGCTGACTCTGCTGTCAGGGTGGCTGATACTGCTATCAGACTGGCTGACTCTGCTGTCAGTCTGGCTGACTCCGCTGTCAGCCTGGCTGACTGTGCTGTCAGTCTGGAGACTGCTGACAATACCAGGTAAAGTTTATGTCAGAATTATGATTACTGAAGTGATGATAAAGATAATATTGATAACATAGAAGAGTGACAGTTCAGAAAGTGAAGGTAATCTGTGGATCATGTGTAAAACACTGAAATACTGAATTAACAACACTTATTAAAGCAAAGTTGCACTTGGCTGTATTTATAGTTGTGGAAAAGATATATGAGAGATGTTAGTAGAGTAGAGTTTTGATAACTAAAGTGATGAATTAAGTTACAATATACAAGAAAGATGGTAAATATTTACCACGAAAATGAGTCTTAGATAATATGTGATGTCGCCTGTGGTGTTAAAGACGTGTGATGTCACTGTACTTTGCTCAAAAGAGCTAAATAAGTAAAAAATAACTTGTTCTCAGTATATCTTCATAGTGTAACATAAAAGGATTTCCAAAATTTATGTTAATTAGCCTCTCGGAGGTGGCGGAACTGTGAGGCAGCTTGGTGGCGTCTAGCTGACCTACGGTCGCGGCTGTCTTGGTGGATGTAATTACTGGACGCAGTTTTCTGTGTGTGTCACCTTCAGTAATTCCACCACCTGGACAGTCTCTACGTTAGACCAGCTAGACAAGACCAAGTTTCCATGCAGCGAGGTCAATGAATGGGTCAACCGCTGACTGGGAAGTGGGGAAGGGAGTCCACCTGAGGTGACACTGTGGACTCCTGGAGACATTGATCCGGGGAATGGCACGCTGACTCTGGAGAAGTGGGGGAAGGGGAAGTCCACTCAGAGACACAAGTGGGACTCCTGGGACACTGTCCGGGGAAGGGCACCGCTGACTCTGGGGAAGATGGGAAGGGAGTCCACCTGAGGTGACACTAGTGGACTCCTGGAGACACTGATCCGGGGAGGCACCGCTGACTCTGGGGGAAGTGAGGAAGGATTCCACTCAGGTGACACAAGTTGGACTCTGGAAGCACTGATCCAGGGGTAAGGGCACAGCTGACTCCTGGGGATGTGGGGAAGGGAGTCCGCATCAGGTGACACAAGTGGGAATCCCTGGAGGACACTGATCGGGGGAAGGCACCGCTGACTCTGGGGAAGTGGGGAAGGGAGTCCACTCAGGTGACACAGTGGACTTCCTGGAGTCACTGATCCGGGGAAGGCACGCCGCCTTAGGAATTGGGGAAGGGAAGACATCCGGAGCGAGCGGATGGATTACTGGATCAAGAATTGAGGAGTTGTTGTTGAGGGCAGACTTAGGTAAGTTGGGGAGGGGAGACATCCGGAGCGAGCGGATGGAGTCCTGGATACATGAACGAGCAAGGCAGAATAATTTTGCCAGTTGAGCTGACCTTGGGTAAGGGGGAAGGGAAGATATTCCGGCGGGTAGGACGGAAGGATTCTGGATACATGATGCTGCGGAGGCAAGGAATACCGCTGACCTTGGGGAAGTGGGAAGGTGAGCCCACTCAGGTGACTTAAGTGGGACTCCTGGGGACACTTGACCGGGGAAGGCACCGCTGACTCTGGGGGAAGTGGGGCAAGGGAGAGTCACCTGAGGTGGTCACTAAGTGGACTCCTGGAGACACTGATCCGGGAAGGCACCGCTTGCTGACTATGGGGGAAGTGAGGAAGGCGTCCACTCAGGTGGACACAAGTTGGACTCCTGAGACACTGATCGAGGGAGCACAGCTGACTCTGGGGAAGTGGGGAAGGGAGTCGCCTCAGGTGACACAAGTGGACTCTGGAGACACTGATCGGGAAGGCACGCTGACTCTGGGGACGGATTGGGGAAGGGAGTCCACTCAGGTGGACACAAGTGGACTCCTGGGAGACACTGTCCGGGAAGGCACCGCCGACTGTAGGGAGATGGGGGTAGGGAAGACATCCGAGCGAGCGGATGGATTCATGGTTCATGAATTGAGGAAGTTTGTTGATGAGGCTGAATCTTGGGTATGTGGGGAAGGGGTGATTCGGGAGCGAGCGGATTGATTTCCTGGATACTTGAAAACCTGAGCAAGGCATGAAGACATGCAGTTGTGGCTGGACCTTGGGTCAGTGGGGGAAGGGAGCTATCCGGCGGGAGACGGAAAGATTTTTGGACACAGTCTGCGGACTGCAAGGAATACGCTGACCTTGGGGGAAGTGGGGCATGGGAGTTCACCTGAGGTGACATAAGTGGTATTCCTGGGATACACTGTATACGGGGAGGGCACCGCGACCTTAAGGAAATGGGGAATGGGAAGACCCCCCCCCCTAAAAAACCGGGAGCGAACGGATGGATTCCTGGAGACATGAACTTGGGGAAGGTGTCGTTGGAGGCTGACCTTGGGTAAAGGGGGAAAGGGGGAGACATCGGGGAGCGAGCGGATGGATTCCTGAATTACATGAACATGGGGATGGCAAGAATAATGCAGTGAGGCTGACTTGGGTTAAGTGGGATGGGAGACATCTGGGAACGCGATCGGATGGAATGGATCCTGGATACACGAATCTTGGCAAGGCAAGAATACATGCAGTTGAGGCTGTGACCTTGGGTAAGTAGGAAAGTGGAAGAAATCCGGCGGTAGACGGAATGATTCCTGGATACATGAACCTGGGGCAGCAAGAAAAACAGGTTGGTGAGGCTTACATTGGGGAAGTGAGGAGGTAAAACATCCGGAGCAGACAGATGGATTCTGGATACATGAACTGGGGAAGCTGGGCTGGAAGGCAGAGAGAGGAGAGTGGCGAGGCTGAACCTTAGGGAAGTGAGGAAGGGGAGACATCAGGGAGGGGCCCACGGATGAATTACTGGACACATGAACTGGGGAAGGCGAGGGGGGGGGACCTTAAAGACGAACCACTGGCCTCCACGTGGCAAGGTCTGGTAACACTGGCCTCCACGTGGCAAGGTCTGGTAACACTGGCCTCCACGTGGCAAGGTCTGGTAACACTGGCCTCCAAGTGGCAAGGTCTGGTAACTCAGGGAGATACTCTGAGGATGACAGCGGTCGCAAATATATTATAATTCATTATAATATATTATGATTATTAATATTATTATTATTATTATTATGTTATTATTATTATTATGTTATTATTCATGATTTGGATTCAAAAGCGTCAACCAGCCTCCCTGACAGTAGCATCGGTGGTATTATTCCCACTCCGCCTCCCTGACAGTAGCATGAGTGGTGTTAATTCCCAATCCAGCCTCCTGACAGTGCATCGGTGGTGTTATCCCAATCCAGCTCCATGACAGCGCATCGGTGGTATTATTCCCATCCAGCTCCCTGACAGTAGCATCGGTGATGTTATTCCCACTCCAGCCTCCTGACAGTAGCATCGGGATGTTATTCCCACTCCAGCCTCCCTGACAGTAGCATCGGTGATGTTATTCCCACTCCAGCCTCCCTGACAGTAGCATCGGTGGTGTTATTCCCACTCCAGCCTCCCTGACAGTAGCATCGGTGGTGTTATTCCACTCATCCTCCCTGAACAGTGCATCGGAGATGTTATTCCCACTCCAGACTCACTGACGTAGCATCGGTGATGTTATTCCCACTCCAGCCTCAATGACAGTAGCATCGGTGACGTTATTCCCACTCCAGCCTCCCTGACAGTAGCATCGGTGATGTTATTCCCACTTCAGCCTCACTGACAGTAGCATCGGTGATGTTATCCCAACTTCGACTCTCTGACAGTAGTAGGCATCGGTGTTGTTTTTCCCACTTCAGCATCCAAGACAGTAGCATCGGTGATGTTATTCCCACTTCAGCCTCACTGACAGTAGCATCGGTGATGTTATTCCCACTTCAGCATCCAAGACAGTAGCATCGGTGGTGTTATTCCCACTCCAGCCTCCCTGGGATAACCCTAGTGTTCGACTCAACCTGAGTCGAACAATGTGTATAAAAGGCATTAAACTCTGATACATTTGGGACTGAAAATGACAAAGGCCTCTTATCTCCTATCTACCAGTTCTTCGAAGCTAAATGATAAAAGGCATCTCTTTAACTTAATGTGTTTTTGGACCGCAAATTACTGGATATACAGGGAGGATACTATCCATTGCTATCTCTGTTTTCTTTATTTACTTTTTAATTTCAATCGTGTAGTTAGGTAAGATAGGATGCCCGTGGCCTGGGTGGCAAGCTCTCGCTTCACAAGGCTATGGTTTGGGTTCCGATTTCTCAGGCGGGGGTTATATACATTGGGTGTGTTTCTTTACACGGTTTTGTCAAGGTTTCCCATCAGTAATGGTATTTGGGTGTTAGTCGACTGGTGTGGGTGGCATCCTGGGAAAAAACTGCATAAAAAGCGGCTTTCTGTGTAGTAGTATGTCACTGATGTCAGCTAGGCTGTATACCTTGTACATGTACTGTAGACGTATAGATATTATTATTTTTATATTATTATTATTATTATTTTTTATTATTAAATACGCTGCAAGAATAATTCTCAGAGAACATATACAAAATATTCTTATATTCTGGAGTTTATTCTGGGAGTTTATCTGGAGTGAGTTTCGGGGGTCAACGCCACCGCGGGCCCCGGTCTGTGACCAGGCCTCCTTAGGTCAGTGTCCCAGGAGCGACCCACACCAGGTCGACTAACACCCAGGTACCCATTTTTACGATGGGGAACATAGACAACAGGTGGAAAGAAACACGTCCAATGTTTCTACTCTGGCTGGGAATCGAACCCAGGCACTCACCGTGTGAAGCGAGAGCGTTAACCACCAGGCCACCAGAGCCCACTGTGTAATATTTTTTTGAGAAAATCCTCAAGTTGAGGAATGTGACACATGTGCAACATCACATCTGTCAGACACAGCAACATCACATCTGTCCACACAGCAACATCACATCTGTCAACACAGCAACATCACAATCTGTCAGATACATCATCACCCCGAAAACATTTTGGGGTACTGATACAGGGAATTCTACAACGTTTGCCTTGCCTGTAGGCACTAGTGACCCGCCTCCCTGCTACAACTCGCTTGTCTGCAGTATATAAGTCACTTCTCCGTACGTATGCTGTACAATTCTCAAGATTGGGAGGAGCAGGACTGCATGTCAAAGATACTTTGTTGCACAGAACTGCTGAATTCTTCGAATAATACAGAAGAAATTCTAGGTATTAAAATTGAAAATATTAATCGGGTAATTATCCTAGCATAAAAACCACCGTTAGCAACAGCTGAGGATTTCACAGATCAGGTAAGGAAGATAGAAATCTGTCTTAAAAGGCTGGAAAATCTCTCACTAAATCTCATCCTACTTGGAGATTTCACTTTTCCAAATATAAAACAGAAGATAGCTCACTATGTTATAGCAGAAATAGTTCCTGGGAGCTCCATGGCTCAACAGGCACTCCAGTAAACTTATAAGACTTTGTGAAAAGTTCGCATTGAACTAAAAGATAACTGATCCCACAGGAATTGAAAATACGCTGGTTTTAATATTCACAAACAACGAGGAACTAACGAGACACATAATAACAAAAACAATATACACTGACCTCAACATCATAGAAGTACAAAGGAGTATAAACTCGGTTGTGGAATTCCAACAACAATGTTCCAGAATTGATCGGGACAAAATTAACTGGGAAACAGTCATGTGCACACTAAATCCTCACCAGAGCCTAGAAAAGCTGAACACAAAAGCATACAAAGTCTGTATTAAATATGTATCCTTGAGGAAACCTAAATCATATATAGAAATAGAGATAAAAGATGGTACAAAAGAAGAAAAATGTTACCAAATTACTTAAAAATATGAATATATCAAACCAAAGAAACGTTAATGAGAGGGGATTCAAAAATTAGTGACGATACTTGATATGTTAATTAGCGAAATCCAAAAGAACAGTATGTGTGGTATCAGCGACCCCTAAATGACACAAGGTGAAGAATATAGAAATCTTTTTCTCTCCATCGGAAGCCACGCAAACCAACTAAAATGACAGATTAATCCCATTTGGA
>NW_026510402.1:0-14116 GCF_026875155.1 Cherax quadricarinatus | reverse complement strand
GAGAAGAGAGAGGAAGAGGAGAAGAGGAGAGGAGAGAGAGAGGGGAGAGAGAGATAGAGAGAAAAAGAGAGGACTTGAAGTTGAAAACCGAGGCTATCTGCTGATAACTATCTTCCTGTGCCTAAATTTGGGACTATCGTGCTTTCAAAGACAAACAGAATATGCTCTCTTCCCTTCACTCCTTCTAGACATTGCTGGCATTTAAAACAGCTGGAAAAATTTTTCCAATCATTCTAAAAAAAAAATAGCACAGAATGTATAGGAGAAATGGAACTGGGTAGAAGACGCGGGCTACAACTACCGCTTCTAAATTAGTACTGTTTCTCTCATGAAATACTTCGGTTGTTCCACTGCCATTTTCAGAGTTATGATAATAGAGAGAAAAACGAGTGACTAGCTCCCTTAAGGTTTACTATAAAATAGTAGGAGTCTAAGAAAAAAGATAGATGAGCTAAGATTATTTGTAAGCGCAGGTAATATAGATATTATTGCTATAAAAAGAGACCCAGTTAACTTGAAAGACAGAGAAATGCCTTCTGAATGCAACATACAGGGTTATAAACTTTTTCCACACTGATAGGGTAAAACAGTAAGGGTGGTGGAGTGGCGATGTTTGTCAGTTGATGTTTTAAAATTGTTGTGTTAGACAAGATATATGATTATAAACATCGAACACAGAATTGTTTGGATACAGTTTCTTGAGAGACGTGAAAAATTAATTTTGGGTGTGTTTTTTTAGGCCCCCAAACCTTGATAGGGAGTGCAGTAAGCTGATATGGGGACGAAATTTCATAAGGTATCACTCACCGAAATCGTTAATGACACGATTGCAAAAAGCCATATCACGGGCGGGATTTAAACCCCGCGGTCAGAGTCTCAAAACTCCAGACCGTGGCGTTAGCCACTGGACCGCTAGCCACAATAAGAGTCATCCAACTAGGTATATTTCTACACCATAGGAAGGTGTAGAAATTTTTGTCATTACGATTTCGTGAGTCATGTTGACGGCAGTGAAGGGACTTGAGCTAGAGTTCGTCACGGCCACGCTAGCTGGAGAGTCGTCTGTAAAACTTGCATTTGTGGTCACAGTGGTGCCTATGCTAACCTTCCTATGGTGTAGAAATATACCTAGTTGGATGAATCTTATTGTGGCTAGCTGGTCCAGTGGCTAACGTGACGGTCTGGAGATTTGAGACTCTCTGACCGTGGGTTCAAAATCCCGCCCGTGGTATGGTTCATGAGGCATCTAGATATGAAAATGTGTTAATGGGAGATTTTAACTTTAGACAAATTGATTGGAACAATATGACAGGAAATCTTGAATCTAGTGACTTTCTTGATACGGTTCAGGATTGCTCTTTAAAACAGTTTGTGACAGAACCATCTAGACGAAACAACCTGCTTGACTTGGTTCTTGCCAAGAAAGAATCACAAATTAATAATCTTGAGGTTAATGATGAGCTTGGGGAAAGCGATCACTAATCACTTAGTTTCAACTTATCATTGAATTGCTCAGATAACTGCAATCAAGTCTTTGCCCCAGACTTCCGCTTGGCTGACTTCATGGGAATGAGAAATTACCTGGGTGAGCTAAATTGGGATGACCTGACTATGGGTCAGGTAGGTGGTGTTGGTTACCAATATGACGTGTTCCAGAGTATAATGCTAGCTACCCAGACAATTTTTGTTCCGAATAAGGAAATTAGATCTAAAAAAAAATGATCCAAAATGGATAAACAGTAGAGTAAAACATCTCATTGGTCAAAAGAGAGGCATTTATAGGCGTATCAAAAGAAGGAAAGTGGAGCTAAGAAATAAATATATTCAGTTAAAGAGATAAATAAAAAAAGGAATAAGAAAAGCAAACAGGGATTATGAGGCTAAAGTCGCAAGGGTTTCGAAGACTAACCCAAAAGGGTTCTTTCAAGTATACAGAAGTAAACATTAGGGACAAAATAGGCTCACTTAAGAGTAACTCAGGTCAGATCACTGACAGTGATAAGGATATATGTGAACTATTCAACATCTACTTCCTCTCAGTTTTTACTCAGGAAGATACAAGCGAAATTCCAAGAAATAATAAATTATGTAGAACATGGACGATAATAAGCTATGCACGAATGCGGTAAATGATTTAAAATCACTTGTTTCGTGATTTCATTGCTACATAGACTGCTTGTTGAAGCGGTTATTCAAACAGGATGAGACTGAAATTAATCCTTGAGATACCACTGCCACGAGTGTCCTCGGACAAGGCAAACTTGTTCTTGTAGGAGCAGTGGCTTAAGTGCTAGAGGCCATGCGTACATTGTGCTGTCTCTGGAGGAGGTACAAGGTTCATGGATCGAGTCCTGGCCTGCCGCAGTTTTGGTCAATTATATAATTATATATATATATATATATATATATATATATATATTATATTATATATATATATATTATATATATATATATGTCGTGCCGAATATGTAAAACTGGTCAATTAGCAAGAACTCATCTAAAATTAAGTCCTTTCTAAAATTTTCTCTTATACGTTTAAAGATATATTTTTTTTCATTAATGTTTAATGTAAAAAATTTTAATTTTGCTCCAAACGAACCTTAGAAAACTTACCTTACCTTATTATAACAAGAACAATTTATTTTAGCCTAACCCAACTAAATATATTTTAGATTTGTTTAAAATAATTTAATACTAAACAAACACAGTGAAATAAATTTTTTTCGTTAGGTTCAGAATGATTTTGGCGAAATTATTGCATACACAAATTTTCACTTGTCCTATATGGCAAGATGAGCGTTGCTATTTAAGCCAAGATGGCAAGTTCTGCCTATTCGGCACGACATATATATATATAATATATATATATATATAATATATATTTATATATATATATTATATATATATCTCATATGAAAAACTAGAAACTCAGTGAAAAGCAGAGAACATAGTGAAGACTGACTTGAATACTAAGGCCGCCTTACATCAATCAATTTGGCCGAAGCTCTGGCTGGTGTATGTGTCGTTGTCTTTTCTGGAATTTGTATTCTGCTGGAGCTTTGTGGAGGAGTCGATGTGGTTGTGGTTGATTGTGGTGGTGTTTGTGGGTTATGGTGGGGTGTTATTGTGGTGTGGTTGTTTTCTGTTGTTGATATTGTCGAGAGGGTGTGAATATTGTTAGAATTTATCGAGGAGTGGAGAAACGTGGTTATGGTAGTGCGAGTTTCACTGATGTCTTCTGTCGTAACGGATGTTTATGTTGTGCTTGTGACTCGGTGGAAATGGATTTCATTTTTATAGTTATAAATGTATTGCAGGTATGAGTGATGGTAGTGTGCGTATTAGTGGGAGACGACGGGCTGTTCGTGCGAGTGTTAATGAGTACAGTAAGGTGAGTTAGGACTCGTGTTTTGTTGCCTTGGGTTCTTATAAAGGCAGTTTGTTGGGGATATTATTGGGTTGTTAGTGTTGATAGTGGTGAAATGAGTAGGAGTTTTGACTGAGTGGGACTGTAATTATAGTTGTGTAGCAGAAGTGGAATGATCGTGTGTAGGTAGAGGCTATGGTAATTGTAGATTGTTTTACAGCAGTGAAGATGATGATTGTTGGAAATGTGGTAGGGTTTCCAGTAATAAGGATTGTGTTGATAATTTAGGCTAATCTATAAGGCGATGTGGGGTTATCAGGAATTATAGCTGTGGAATACAAGACTGATGATTAAACTAACCATACACGGACAGGGTTAGAACCGCGATCAAAGAGTCATGAAACTCCAGACCGACGCGTTAGCCATTGGGCCAGCTTGCCACGTGTCGGTCTGGAGTTTCATGACTCTCTGATCGAAGGTTCTATCCCCGCCCGTGGTACGGTTTGTTTGCAAACGTGTCATTAGGATTTCGTGAGTCCTAACGATCAACTATTCAGTTAGAGGATGATGATGGTTCGGTGCTATTGACGAGTAATATGGTGGTTGTTGTGGCATTGATAACGGTTCTGTTGGTCCTTGTTTTACACTGTTTGCTTTGTGATGGTTCTGGTGTTTTTTTACCTTTTGTTGTAATGAGACTGCTGATTTTTTGTGATGAGAAGTCTAATGGTGTTTCTTGTAGTAGCGGTGCTAATGGCGTTTATTTGCTTCGAAGGCGATGTTAGTGTGTGTTGTTGTGGTGGTGTTGTTGATACTTAATGTCATACTGTTGTTGATGTAATTGCCTGATTTTTGTCTTTTGTTCCTTCTACTTTTCGATTTCGTTCATAGCTCAAGAACCTTTTATCAGATCAGATTCAAATTTTGAACGCTTGTGTAAAGAGGACCAGCTTCCAGGAACACTGCTCACGTGAAGCAGCTCGGTGAAAAAAGTTAGTGAGCTCATTCCCAGCATCTTTTGAAGAGTATTAATGTTTCGAAAACCCTCAGTGGCGTAGCTTCAAACCTTCAAGAAAGGAGCCAACTGCTCCAAAGGCAGCGGAGAGTGAAATTCAATTGTAAAGAATTTTAAAACTAAGAAAACAGTAAAAAGAAACTCGAAAAAAATTGAAAAATCATATTTTAAATCTTCTGAGTGAATGCCAAAGCTCTGTCCTTTTGTTACCCCTCAGTTTTCTTGTGACATGTAATGCTTGTGTTGATTTCTTAGAACGCTTTATCCAATCGGCTTCTAAATTCAAACACAGGTCCATTTATTTACAAGGTGAAAATTAGGAGAGCAAATGACATGTGCAGGTGCTCCCTTCCGTATTTTAAATGGATAAATTCCGAACGTGATTTACTCGATATTTAAAGATCCACTTCTGATCGTCTTCACAGTTTCACTGCTGAGAGGACTGACTTATATTGTTATTGGTTATAGATTCAACGTATACATAGGCACTTGGTAGTAATAGTGGTGGTAATGGTGGTGAGAATCGTGGTGACAATGGTGGTGTGGTGGGTAGTAAGGGTAGGAGTGATAGTGATGGTGGTGTTGATAATTGCAATATAGGAGTACTCACCTAGCTGAACTCCAGCTAGTTCTACTCATCTAGTTGTGGTTACAGGAGTCGATTCACAGTTCCTGGCCCCGCCTCTTTACTAGTCGCTAATAGGTCACTCTGTTCCATGAGCTTTATCATACATCTTCTTAAAGATATGTATGGTACCTGCCCCCATTACATCATCTGCCAGACTATTCCACTTCCTAACAACTCTGTGGCTGAAGAAATACTCCCTAACATCCCTTTGATTAATCTGAGCCTTAAACTTCCAATTGTGACCCCTTGTTTCTGTGTCCCATCTCTGGAACATCCTGTCTCTGTCCATCTTATCTATTCCACGCAGTATTTTGTATGCCCTTATCATGTATTCCCAAACGCTCCTATCCTCCAGTGTCGTCAGGGGCCAATTTCCCTTAACCTTTCTTCGTAGGACTTTCCCCCTTAGCTCTGGAACTAGCCTTGTTGCAAACTTTTGCACTTTCTCTAATTTCTTGACGTGCTTGACCAGGTGTGGGTTTCCAGACAGGTGCTGCGTACTCTAGTATGGGCCCGACGTACACAGTGTACAGAATCTTGAACAATTCCTTACTAAGTTATCGGAACGCTATTATCAGTTTCGCCAGGCGCTCATATGCCGCAGCAGTTATCTGGTTAATTTGTGCTTCCGGAGGCGTGGTCAGTATTATACTCACCCCTAGATCTTTCTCCTTGAGTGAGGTTTGCAGTATTTGGCCACCTAGCCTAATACTCTGTTTAAATTCTAGGAGCCAGTTGCTGGTCCACGTGTCCGACCTGTCCAGGTCTCTTTGTAGTCCTGTCTTATCCGCATCTGATTTTAATTCTCCTCACATCATCTGCAAACAGGGACACTTCTGAGTCTATCCCTTCCGTCATGTCATTCACATATGCCAAGAATAGCACTGGTCTCAGGACTGACCCCTGTGGGACCCCGCACGTCACAGGCTCCCACTGTGATACCTCATCACGTACCATGGCTCGCTGTTGCCTCCTTGTCAGGTATTCTCTGATCCATTGCAGTGCCTTCCTGTTATATGTGCCTGATCCGCTAGCTTCTGCACTAATCTCTTGTGAGGAACTGTGTTGAAGGTCTTCTTGCAGTTCAAGAAAATGCAATCAACCCACCCCTCCCTCTCATGTCTTACTTCAGCTACCTTGTCATAAAACTCCAGTAAGTTTGTGACACAGGATTTGCATTCCATGAATCCGTGCTGGCTGTCATTTATAAATCTTGTTCCGTTCCAAGTGCTCCATCACTCTCCTCCTGATAATCTTCTCCATGACTTTGCATACTATACAGGTCAATGACACTAGTCTATAGTTTTAATGCCTCTTTTCTGTCTCCTTTCTTAAAGATGGTATTCCATACCACAGTAGTTGCCCAGTTTCAAGGGATGTGTTGACGATTGCAGTTAGTGGCACACATAGTGTCTCTGCTCTCTCTCTAAGGACCACAGAGAGATGTCCGGTCCCACTGCCTTTGAGGTATCAAGGTCACTTAGGAGCTTCTTCACCTCCTCCTTGGTTGTGAGTATTTCATCCAACACTGGTTGATATATCCCTTTATAGTGTACCCTTCTGTTTTGTCTTCCCAGTGTTCTTTCAGCCTCCACTGTAAATACTTCTTGAAATCTCGTGTTGAGCTCCTCACAAACCTTTGGTCGTTTCTAGTGAGCTCCCCACCTTCTTTCCTCAGCCTGATTACCTGGTCTTTGACTGTTGTCATCTTCCTGATATGGCTATAAAGCAGTTTCGGGTCAGACTTGACTTTCGATGCTATGTCGTTTTCGTACTGCCGCTGGGACACCCTCCTTATCTGTGCATACTCGTTTCTGGCTCGTCGACTAATCTCTTTATTTTCCTGGATCCTTTGCCTTCTCTACTTTTTCCATTTTCTAGCACACTTAGTTTTTACCTCCCTACACCTTCAGGTAAACCAAGGCTCATTCGGTCTTCCCATTATTTCTGTTACCCTTGGGAACAAACCTTTCCTCTGCCTCCTTGCGTTTTGTTGTTGCGTAGTCCATCATTTCGTTTACTGACTTTCCTACCGACTCTCTTTCCGACTGAACCTCCAGAAGAAAGTTCCTCATACCTGTGAAGTCCCCCCTTTTATAGTTTGGCTTTTCCCTTTCTATCCCGTTACCCTCTCCACTTGCAGCTCTACGATGTATTAAAAGCTCAGAACCACATCGTCACTTGCTCGAAGTGGCCTTTTCATGTGTGATGTCCTGAATGTCTGAGCTACTCACGGTGAACAAAAGGTTCAGTCTTGCTGGTTCATCCTCCCCACTCTCTCTCTGGTAGTGTCCCTGACATGTTGGTGCATGAGGTTTACCATACCACATCCATCATCTTGCTCTCCATGTGACTACCGGTTTTCCAAATCAATCTCCCTGTGGTTGAAAATCGCCCATAAACAGTAACTTTGCTCTACTCGAGTGAGCTCTTCTGGCCGCCTCAGCTAGTATGTCCCATAATTGTTCTCTTGCTCTCATCATATTCCTCTCTTGGCCTCCTGCAGTTCTGTGGCAGGTTATACATCACTGCAATGATTACCTTATGTTTCCCTGACTGAATTGTACCTACTATGTAGTCCCTTTCTTCAATCTCGCCCATTCCTTCCCTTTCCTGATCTCCCAATCGGTTTTAAATTAGCAGTGCAGCCCCTCTTCCCCCTCTGCTCCTTGATCCTTCCACAGGATCTGATCTCCGGGTGGAAGATTGAGTCTGTTATTGTCCCAGTGAGTTTTTGTTTCTGTGACTGCAATGATGTCTGGGCACGTCTCCTTGATTCTTTCATGCCACACCTCAGCAATCATTCGTTATTCCATATGCATCGTGTACCAAACCGTAATTTATTTTCTTAAAACTGTGTGTGTGCACATGTGTTAGAAGGGGTGGCGGAGTTGAAAGGGGGAGAGACACGGGAGAGGAGGGAATTGGGATATAGTGCTGGATAGGTGAAGAGACAGTGGGAATGGTTAATGTGTGTGTGTGTGTGTTGTGTGTGTGTGTGTGGTGGTTGTGTGTGTGTGTGTGTTCAACATTAGAAGAGAGTGGTACAGGAAGAGAGAGGTTAAGAGAAAAAGAGGTGGAGATAAAGAAGGAAAAAAATGGGGTGTGGTTGGGGTTGGATGGAGAAGGAAAGGTGGAGAGAAAGATGGTAGAAAACAAAGAGAAAGGTGAGAGAAAAGAGAGAGAGGGGTAAAGGGATAAAGGAGAACTGGGTGAGAGTGGGTGGTTGTTGTGAGAGGGAGAGTGCAGGAGGGACATAGAGAAAGCGATGGGGGTAAGAAAGAGTTTGAAGCGGGATAGAGGAGAGAATGGGGGGTAGGGGGGATGAAGAAAAGAGAGGGGAAAGAGAGAGAGAAGAAGAAAAAGGGACCGAAAAAAGACTAGAAGTGTAAGGGAAGTCACAGAGAGGTGTCAGTTTGCCAGTTTGTGTGTGGTTCTTTGTGTACTCACCTAATTGTAACTCACACTAATTGTGTTGCAGGGGTCGATACTCAGCTCCTGGCCCCGCCTCTTTCACTGATCGCTACTGGATCCGTCCTCTCTCTCTGCTTCCTGAGCTTGTTCATAAACCTCCTCTTAAAGGCTATTATGGTTCCTGCCTCCACTACTTCACTTCTAGGCTATTCACTTGCTGACAAGCTATGACTGAAGAAATATTTCATAACGTCCCTGGACTGTCCTGATCTCAGCTTCCGTTGTGACCCCTTGTCCCTGTTCCCCCCTCTCTGGAACATCCTATCCTCGGTCCACCTTGTCTTATTCCCCCCCCGAGTATCTGTATGCGTTATCATGTCCTCCCTGCCCCCTTCTATCCTCCATGTCCGTCAGTCCGATTTCCTTAACCTTTCCTCGTACACATTCCCTTGAGCTCTGGGACTAGCCTTGTGCAAACTCCTATGTACTTTCTCTAAGCTTCTTGACGTGCTTACCAGTGTGGGTTCCAGACTGGTGCTGCATACTCCATATGGGGCCTAACATACACAGTGTAACAGTGGCTGAACGATTCCTTATTAAGGAATCGGAACGCATATTCTCAGGTTTGCCAGGCGCCCGTATGCTTGCAGCAAGTTATTTTGGTTGAATGTGTGCCTCCGGTGATGTGCTCGGTGTAAATGGTGTGCACCCCCCAAGGTCTTCCTCCCTGAGTGAGGTCCTGTAGTCCTTTGTCCACCTAGCCTATACTCTGTCTGCGGCCGCTTCTTTGCCCCCTCCCCAATCTTCAGGACTTGCATTTGGCTGGATTGCATTCGAGAAAGCCAGTTACTGGACCATCATGTCCAGCCCCTCCAGGTCTCTTTGCAGTCTGGCCTCATCCGCGTCCGATTTTAATTCTTCTCCATCAACTTCACGTCATCTGCGACGGGACACTTCAGAGTCTATTCCTTTCCATCATGATCGTTTTCACGATATATCAAAAATAGCACTGGTCCTATGAACTGACCCCTGTGGGAGACCCCGCTCGTACAGGCGCCCACTGTGATACCTCTTCACGTACCATGACTCGTTGCTGCCTCCTTGTCAGGTTTTTCCCTTATCCATTGCAGTCCCCTTTCCTTTTACGTGTGCCTGATCCTCCAGCTTCTCACTAATCTCTTGTGGGGAACTGTGTCAAAGGCTTCCTGCAGTCTAGGAAAACGCAATCTACCCCACCCCTCTCTCTCGTGTCTTACTTCTGTTACCTTGTCATAAAACTCCCGGAGGTTTTGTGATACCCAAAATTTGCCTTCCATGAACCCATGCTGTTTTCACTTAATAATTTTTGTTCCTTTCCAGGTGTTCGACCACTCTCCTCCTGAAAATCTTCTCCATGACTTTGCACACCAAAACATGTCAGAGACACAGTCTGTAGTTTAGTGCCTCGGGGTTCTGTTTCCTTTCTTAAATATGGGGACTACATAGCTGTCTTCCATTTCTCAGGTAGTTGCCCAGTTTCAAGGGATGTGTTGAAGATTGTGGTTAGAGGCACACACAGCATCTCTGCTCCTTCTCTAAGGGCCCATGGGAAAGTTGTCCGGTCCCATCGCCTTTGAGGTTGTCAAAGGGCACTTAAGAGCTTCTTCACCCCTCCTCCTCAGTTGTTCGTAGTCAACCAGCACTTGTTGGGATATTCCCTCTTGATGTTCCCCCCTGTGCTGTCCCTTTCCCCCAGCCCTTCCTGTCTCTACTGTAAAAACTTCCTTAAATCTCCTGTTCAGCTCCTCACATACCTCCTGAACATTCTTGTGAGTTCTCCACATTCTGGGCCTTAATCTGATCACCTGGTCTTTGACTGTTGTCTTCCTCCTGATGTGGCAATACAACAGTTTCCGGTCAGTCTTGATTCTCGATGCTATGTCATTTCATAATGTCGCTGGGCCCCCCTCCTTACCTGTGCATACTCATTCCTGGGTCTGCGCTGATCTCCCTATTTTCGTGTGTTCTCTGCCTTTTGTACTTTTTCCATCTCTTATTTTCATTTTGTTTTTGCCTCCTTACAAACCCCGGTAAACCAGGGCTCGTTTTTGGTCTTCCCGTTGTTACTGTGCCCTTTGGGAATAAACCTTTCCACTGCCTCCTTGCATTTGTTTGTTACATATTTCCCTCATTTCATTTACTGGCTTTCCTGCCAGTTCTCTCTCCCACTGGACCTCCCGCAGGAAAATTCTTCAACCCTATGTAGTCCCCCTCTTTTTATAGTCAGGCCTTTTCCTATTCAGCTCCGTTATTCTCTCCACTTGCAGCTCTACTATGTATTCAAAGCACAGAACCACGTGGTCCCCTAGCTCCTAGGGGACTCTCATACTTGATGTCCTCAATGTCTGAGCCTGCCCAGGGTGAACACAAGGTCCAATCTTGCTGGATCATCCTCCCCTCTCACTCCTGGTAGTGTCCTGAACATGTTGGTGCAATGAGGTTTTTTTTTCCCAGCACCACGTCCCACATCCTGGCTCTCCATGTTTTTGGAATCCCCATGGCTCAGGTTTCCCAGTCCAAACTCCACTGTTTTGTAATCCCACATAACCAGCAACTTTTTGCTACTGCTGGAGTGAGCTCTTTTCTTGCCACCTCAGCAAGTGTTGTCCACCATGGATCTGATGCTCCTCATTCATATTCCGCTCATTGGCCTCCTTAGTCTGTGTGGTGGATTATACATCACTGCTATGACCAATTAGTGTTCCCCAGACTGAAGTGTACCTTTATGTATCCTCTTCTCCTGTCTCATCTATGCCTTCCATTTTCTCTCTCGAATTTCCATCTGTTTTTTACGAGCAGTAGCAAACCCCCACCTCCCACCCCAGCCCCTTCTATCCTTCTCAAGATCTGGTATCCTGGTGGGAAATTGCATCTGTTATTGTCTCCGTGAGTTTTTTGTTTTCTGTAACTGCCTATGATGTCCTGAGGACTTCTCATTAAGTCTTTCTTGCCATTCCTCATGTTTATTCGTTAATTCCATCTGTATTTGTGTACCAAACCTTCAACTTTTCTGTTCTAATACTGTAACTGGTGTGGGGGTTGGAAACAGAGGATCGGTGTGTGATGGCTGGTTTGAATTGTTGCTTGCCTCGGGGTTTGTTCGTGGCTGAGTCCCCTTCTGCAGGTTTTTCTGAGGGTGTGCTTGTTCCTTTTTTCACATTTTGATCCTGGTTATTCTGCTCTCCTTTTTCATTTCCCTCCATTTCTCCTTTCGTTTTTGAACTCTCTCTTTCACGTCTTCCTTTCGGCCTGTGTCTGTCACGATTGGGTCGAGGTACACACTCTGGAACTCCCTCCTTTGCCTCTCCTGCTGCTTTTCT
Source organism: Cherax quadricarinatus (assembly GCF_026875155.1). Taxonomy (NCBI): domain Eukaryota; kingdom Metazoa; phylum Arthropoda; class Malacostraca; order Decapoda; family Parastacidae; genus Cherax; species Cherax quadricarinatus. The sequence continues at coordinate 2,333 of NW_026510402.1, read as the reverse complement.
TTCTTCGCATATCATGGTTCGGGTTAGATTCTGCCTTGAAAATTACTTGAGAGGGCCGATTCCTTTTCTTTTGTGAACCACCGCAGTTCTCCCTTTCTCCGAAAATTTGCCCCCTGGGTTATGTCCCCCTCCCCTATCCCTTCATGTACTTCAATAGCTTTTTTCCCCCTGTTTTTTTTCATCATAAGTTTCCCCTTTAGCTTCGTCTACCCCTAGACAAAAAACGGATCTCTCCCTTTCCCCTCCCACTGTGATCCCATTGATCCTTGATGTGTTTTATTCCTTCCCCGGACGTTCCTTCCTTCAGTCCCTTCCCCTAGTTATGGCCCTATGTTTTTGGGTTTGTCCTTCCTGCCACCTGTTCCTGCCCCCACAGTATCTGGTAAGGACCCGCAATTCCTAGTTCCTCAATGTCTCCAACCTCTCATTCGTCCTAGGTGCCCCTTTTTTTTTTTTTTTGGCCCCATGTGGGTTTGCCCGGGACCTCTGCATACATTTTAGTTTCCAGTTCTTCAGACCTGTTTCTTGTTGATGTACCATTGCCGATGCTACTTCTGTAATATCTTTGTCTCTTGCTGTTTTTAGATGTCTCACTCCCTTCTAATCTCTCTATCTTGATTTCTGCGCGTGGGCCCGTGCTTCCCCTTTGCTTCTGCTGCAAACCTCTCTTTCCCTCCTCCTTTCCAGCTCATCTATCCCTCCCCAGTCTTCCTCCCTTTTTTGAGCCCCCCCTCCCTTTCCTCTCTCCCGATTGTCCCTGGGCCCCCCTTTCCCCCATCCTGGTTCAGGTTCCCCAGTTGCTCCACGAAGGGGGGGCAGGTGGTTTGGGGGAGGGGAAAAGTGGTTAGAAAGGGGGGGGTGGATGGGTTTTGGGGGAGGGGGGGGATGGTTATTGGGGGGGTTTTGAATAGTTGGGGGGGGGGGGTGGCTAGGGTTACGTGGTTAGGGAAGGGGGGGATGTGGTTAGGGGGGGGGGGTAAGTGTTTGAAAAGGGGGATGGGGTGGGTTTTGGGGGGGGGGGAGGACGGTTTTTTTGGAGGAGGGAGTTGGGGGGTTAGAGATTTTGGGAGGGGTTTAGGTGGTTTGGGGGAGGGTAGGTGCTAAGGGGAGGGGGTTAGGGGAAGGGGGGGAGGTGGAGGGGGGGGAGGGGACGTGTTTGTGCAAGTGTTTGTGCAATGGTGGAAAGGGGGTTTTGTGTGTGCGTGTGTGTGTGCGTGTGTGTGGGTTTTGTGTATGTGTTGGGGGTGAGGGTTTTGTGTGTGTGTGTGTGTGTGTATTGTGTGTGTGGTGGGGTTTTGTTGGTGTGGGGTTTGTGTGGTGTGCGTGTGTGTGTGTGTGGGTTTGGTGTGTGTGTTATTGTGTGTGTATGGTGTGTGTAGGTGTGTTGTGTGTGTGTGTGGTGTGTGTTGGGGTGTGTATTTTTTTTAGTATGTGTGGTGTGTGTATGTGTGTGTATGTGGGTGTGTGGTGTGTGTGTGTTTGGTCCCCCTTGGTGGGGGTGCTTTGTGGAGGGAGGGATGGAGTGGGGGTAGGTGGGTGGTTGAAAGCCCGCGGAAGGAAAAATTTAGTCTCTTTATTTTCCCCAATTATCTACACTCTCCATTTATTTGCTCTTCGGGATTTATGTTTTAAATTTTGCGGTTATTATCATTTTCCTTTTTCCATTAAAGAGGACTTCCTAGCTTCCTAAGTATTCTTACTGCTAATAACACCGGTAGTAAAAACTGCCCTACCCTGTGTGCTTTTGGGGGTTGTGAGTGTGAGTGTGTGTGTGTGATTTTGTGGGTGTAAGATGGCCGCAACTTCTTGTGACCGACACATCCCCCTGGACTTTACCCTGCACCGTCCTTACAATGTTGCCCTTGAAAAATTGTCCCACCTAGCTTCATAATTCATGTACTCCCTTTTTTTGTTGTTGTCTGGATTTTAAAAATGTTGTGTGGTGAGTGTTGGGGGTGTGGGTGTGTGTCGAGTGTGGTGGGGGCGAAGCAGAATTTGTGGTTATAGGAGGTGGGAGCAGAGGGAAAAAGGAGTGATTGGTGAAATGATGAAGTAAAGGGTGTGAAAAAGAGAAAAGGGTATTATGAGAGGGTTTACAAAAAAGAGTGTTGCAAAAAGAAAAGAGTATATAGAGAGTAAAGAAAGGGAAAAGAGGGTGGAAAGAGGGGAAAGAGGAAGCAATGAAGGGGGGGAGGGGACTTCAAGAAATTTTAATGAAAAAAGAAAAATTTTTGGGGGTGAGTTGAACAATTAAGAAAGCCCAGGGGAAAGAATGGGGTTTTTCGTTAAAAAAAAGAAGGAGTTATAATGGGGGGATGGAGGAGGGGTAGAAA
>NW_026510401.1:0-14775 GCF_026875155.1 Cherax quadricarinatus | reverse complement strand
TATGGATTAGTTTATTACGTTAACACCGAGTTCAATATCATCTGATGATTATTTGATAAATATTCACTGCAGAGCTGCGTAATGCAGGACCGACGAGCTGACGAATATCCTTCTCATTAAGAGGGTTTGACTAGTACGAAGACGTCATTTTCCGTATCCCAGAGACACCCTACATGCGGGAGGCCATGAACAATAGCCTTATAGGCATGCTAATTGCCTCCTGCGTGATCTTCTGGTTTCCTCTTGTGCGCTGGCGATCCAGAGTAATGGAGAGCGCTTGGAAGGCCTGTCTGCAGCCGAGGAATAATCAGCGTGAAACTGGCGGTACTTCCAGCGACCCACTTGAGATAGATGGAAGCTGATGGTTTCTGTGGAGTTGGTAAGCAGAGGGGAGCTAGCACAGGCAAACGCATACATGCGTATTTATGTATTTCCCTCTTATGTGGTATTCATCCCGAAAAATTACCTCTTTGTAATTGCAAATTTAAACTTGTTTGAGTAAACTCTCAGCTCTTGGTTCCACATCATTGTCAAAAAAGTGGAAACATTACCAAGAGTTAGGAATTGCTCCTCAATTTTACATAGACAGTTCCTCAAATTGGTTCTCACTAGAGGCCTTTAGAAAGCGCCTTTGATGGTTATCTCAGTGTCAACACAAGTTTATCCTACTTCAAGAAAGAGGGTAAAGGTTCAGTTTTGCCACTTTTAATCTCGAAATTGTATAGTATTTTTTATTTTACCGCATTATTTTGCCCTGATGTTAGTGAGTGGTTCTTGATCCAAGGAACTAAACTTATCCTCCTCTTCCCTAGATTGTATCTGAATGGCACTCCTTACATAGGCACTATGTGACCACTATTGGTTTAACACTTTCCTTTGATTAAAGTAAATGTTAAATAACTGCTTCATCTATTCAAATGAATGAGACGCACTTTTTTTTTTTGGATTTGGGGACGTAGGTGAAAATTTTATTATATTCTGTGCAAAAACTGAAAATTAATGCCTTTTCTGATAAGTTTTCACCTTCAGTACTAATTTGATCTCCATGGAAGTTTAGTCTTGTTATCAGGTTGTATAAGTTAATTTGTGCCATTTCTATTAAGCAAATTAATTTCTTACAAATAACTGTAGGTTAAACTGAACAGCTAAAGTTGACAACAAATTCAATAATTTGATGTCAAAAGAAACACAGAAATACGAAAATCAGAATGAAGATTACTTGAGAAAAGAATTTTGCAAATGCTCGCTACATGCATGAAGACATGTAGCTTGGGGGGAAAAAATTATGGAAATTCATAGCAATAGTCTCGTTTTTGGGGACAAAGTTATTTTTAATGTAATGGGGTACTGATTACGCGCCCAGATACGAAACATTTGCACATTTCCCATCTTAAATTCATTCAGAAAGGTTTTGCTCAGCATCTCCCTATGTATGCTTTTAGCCAGAAAGCTGATTATGGAGGGGAAAGTCCTGTGTTTAGCTAGATACTATTAGCTGAAGAGAGGTGCTGATTTTTTTTAAATAAATATTTAATGCAATTTACAGGAGTTAGGAATTCTCATAACAGACTACAGGATTATTTTCTTTTCTTTGTACCGCCTTTCAAGGGAGAAGTTCTGAGTCTTGATGCTAATGAGGAACTCGATATGTAAGGAACTTAATTTATACTTGGCAGCTGGCACTACCATACCATGCATCTGTGCCAAAACAATAGAAATTAAAAGTTTCTAATGTTTTGGCATAGATCCAAGAAAAATATCTATGTATTGCAGAACCTCAAGCCTTTTTTACCTCAATGCATGCCAAAGGAATAGTTCAGGTTGCAGCACAAGGCTCTACTGTAGTTAAATATTACTGTTGAAAATCTTAAGCAAATTAGAAGAGGTATTATCACAATGACACGAAAATCCCATTTTTTTTCAATAAAATTGACAACTAAGACACAAGAAGCTCGAGACTAAATTAAAATTTTAGCTAAGTCACATCACTTTTGAATTAAAGCTGAAGAAGCAATATTTCGTTGTCATAGAGCCACCAGTATCAGAAGACACATCACACATTAAGTTTGAAGTCCCTTAAAAATTTGCATTATTAAGTAATCAGCAATGAGGATTTCGACATTTTTGCATAGTAATCATTATTTAAATGTTCCCAGTTTAAAAAAAAAAAAAAAAGCAAATCGGGATCTACACAGACTAAAATCAGTCAATTTTTTTCTCTATATAAGACAGCCATCCTTTAAGATGTAAGTACGCATGTAAGAAATTAGGTATGTTTTGTTTAATCTTTAGTTACGTGAGACGTCATTTTTAATAATAGTCTTCAGGAAACGCAGATGTTATGGTCCCATAAAAGTAAACTATGCAAACTTAACAAAAGACAACCTAATAAATTAAAACACTCTATTTATTTGACAAACCAAACTGATTGACATCCACACAGCACGAAATCAATTAAAAAATAATTCTGATGAAAATAAACAAGCGTTTAGGGTTTGAAGTCGATCAGAAGAGGCATTCTGTAATTGCAGAGAAAACAGTATATATAATAAACGTGACAAAATGAAGTTTACAGCGCTCAAAGTGAACGTCAAGCTTTCTTTAAAAAAAAAAAAGCCCACCAGCACTGAAAGTTTGAAGTTAGTCAGTAAATGCATTCTCCAGTAATTGATCCGATTCCAGTGGTTCCAAGTTTTTAAAAGAACTCAGAACATTTTTAAATTTACACCTACACAAACTCGTTAATATTTTGAAACCGTCATTAAGAGGCATTCTATGGTTAGTATATGTACATGAATATCAATATATATTGAATAAATTGAGCAAATTGAGACATGTGCCTCGCAGTAACATTGTGGCCCCCTCGTTCAGGGAACCACACTAGTCTGAAAATTTGAAGAGGATCGAAAGAGGCAGTCTCCAGTTATAGGACGAGTGCAAACGATTCCAAGACTTTTACCAATTTTATTATATTGACAGATTTGTTAACGTATAAACTAGTTTTAACGAGTACCGTCCTGGCCATAAGATGCGTCAGCCGTGAAATATTTAAGCCGTTCAAAAGACTCAAATATATTTAAAGTGATTTAAGGGAATAACATTTTTACACTGTTTTACATGAAAAAGGCAAACAAGCATCAACACACATGAATTTTATTTCCCTCCGGTGTCGAAGGAGACACTTTTTTTCAATATTTGAAGGAATGTCTCACAAGATTTTGTAGGATTACCAGAGCCGCTCCTGGATGCTGGGAATGAGATGTGCACCTGTGGTCACATGACACCTTCAAATGCCGCCTATTTTAAGAATTTTACACTAATTATTTTACAATAGCGTCGAAATCTGCAGCCAATCAGATGAGGCTTCCTCGTGATATGAGCAAAGTAAAATCGAAAACACGGACGATAAAAATTCTGCCAATCACTTAAATGTTTCCTTTGAAGGATATCCAATAATCGGTAATGTTTGTACATCTTGATGTGAACCCTTTCTACATGGGCACTGCCAGGGGTCCCCACAACATAGGCCTAGGACACATATAAGCAACTTGCACATATATGTACATTATGTATTCGTAACCTACGATATCGTAATAAAGTCTTAAAGTCTTACACTGTAATTATTTCTGATCATTAGCGATCATTTCCAGTTATTTCACAGAAATTAATTTGTTTAAGAAAGCTGGTACATTAAAATTTACACGCCCTAAAATCAAGGTTAAGCTTCTTTTGAGAAAAACGTATCAGTACTAAAAGTTTAAACCTGACCAGACGAGTCATTCTTCAGTTATTATACAGAATCCAACATAATGTGCACTTAACATAGCCTATTACTATTATTATTATTATTATTGTTATTATTATTATTATTATTATTATTATTATTATTATTTTTATTATTAATTATTATTATTATTATTATTATTATTATTATTATTATTATTATTATTATTATTATTATTATTATTATTATTATTATTATTATTATTATCAAAACTAAGCACTAAACCCACAAGAGTCTTACCGCTGTTCCTTACATAGTCTAAATACAAGAAATGTTTCACCCATTTCATAAGCTGGATTAGCCATTAAAATGGATGTCATTTACAATTGTTTTATTTTAATCAAGGAAAAGCGATAAACCAGTAGGTGTCATATAACACTTGTGAAATAGGTGACTTTCAGATTTGATCCAAGTAAAGTCAGGCTCCTTGGATCAAGAGTCCTTCACCAACATCAAGGCAAAATGCAAATTTTTTAAATAATTCCAGATTCCAAGTGGTAAAATGGTACCTACACACGCACTATTAACAATACCAACCATGTATGTAGAATGCATGAGTTCTGAAATTTTGAAGACGGTGTGAGGAGGCTTTCTCTGTTTACCACAGGAGAAGGAAATTTGGGAATGGCGAATGTAACATCGTCCGTAATGCACCAAACAGGTAAATAGTCCCCTGAATCTTGCACTAGACGCCGAACACCGCCTCTGAAAATTTGATATCGACTGAATAAGGCTTTTCCGAATAATAAAAATTTTGGTGACAATGGTTCGAGTATAGCAAAGTCTCTTATCGGTTTCCTTAAAAATGCCGTTAAAACGAGATCTTTATATATATATATGCAAAACAACCACTCTGAAAGAAATAGAGAAATTCCAAGGGCTTTCGTGACTACTCACATTATCAAGGAACTATTGAGTAGTCACGAAAGTGCTTGGAATTTCTCTATTTCTTTCAGAGTGGTTGTTTTGCATATTTGAAATCACCTGTTTACTGTGATCTTATTGCATATATATATATATATATATATAATATAATTATATATATATATATATATATATATATATAATATATATATATATATATATATATACATATAATATATATATATATAATATATATATATATATATATATATATATATATATATATATATATATATATATATATATATATATATATAACATATATATATATAGAGAGAGAGAGAGATAGTTTTTTTCCTTCTCATTTATATTTTATTTAAAATTCTCTACAATCCTGCAAGACAAAATATTTGAGTTTTATTTTTAAGAAGAGCCAGTCTCATAAGTGGCTAAAAAAATTGACAAATTAACATCAACAAAGTCAAAAATTAATACAAATATATTTTAATTAAGATACTAGTGTTAACGTTTTTGAAGCCGATCAGAAGAGGCATTTTCTAGTTATTTTATGGGAAACAGTTTAATAAAATTGGTAAATTGAAATGCTTTCATTTAATAAAGCTCTCCAATAACTGCACTTTAAATCCTATCAGATAGGCATTCTCCAGTATATGATCTGATTCCAAAGATTCCAATTTATTTTTTGCCTATTTCGGTAAAATTTCGAATTTCTACCTACTCAGACTAAATTTACGGGGTTTGGTATCATCTTTCTTATAAAGTGTTTAAAATTTTATGCCGATCAATGGAGGCATTCTCCAGTTATAGCCCTGATTCATACCCTTCCATTTTTTTATTAACTCTTGTAGTATATTGACTAATTTGCTCGTAAACAAAGTTTACCAAGTACTATCATGGCCATAAGATGCTTCAGTCATTAACTACTGAAATTATTCAGAAGAGAGAGTGAGAGAGAGATAGAAATTTACTTAATGTCTTTTAGAGGGAATAAAAAATTCAGACTATTTCTCACATAAATGGTCAAATCTTCACCTTCCCACTTGAATTTTACTTTCAGCAGTCGTCGAATCAGGAGGCGCAGTTTCTGAAAATTTGAGCTACTCCACTGAAAGTCTGGGAATTTATCCTAGCTATTGAAGGCTGCTGGGAATGGACTCAACAATTTGATCACAGAGTATGTGCTCATGTCAATTGTTCAGTGATTTTTTATCCCATTTTCTGCACACAAGCGTTGAAAATTTGAAACCAATCGGAGTTAAGACGGAAAGGCAAAGGAAAATCTGAATAAATAAAAAGCAAGAAAAAATCTTGCAACTTAATAACAAAAAACTCGCGTATTTAAAAATCTTTAAATCTAACAGTTTATTTATACATGGGAATATGTATTCTAGCATGCATTCTTCTTCCCACACTCCCAGGTAGTGTCGCTAAGATGTTACTTGCTCAAATGCCATTCCATTAGCCAGAGGTTTGCTTAAGACCTTAGCAAATACCTTCGTCTCTCCTCGCAGCAGCACTTATGAGGAGAGGGAGAGAGAGGAACGTGGACGATAGAAATCTGGAAATGCATGTATGTACAGTTCGGTCTAGCTGTGTACCTGGGCTTGTTGCCTGTCTTACTGTGTGAGTCTAACCCTTGTTATGTGTGTACATTGCTCTCTCTCTCTCTCTCTCTCTCTCTCTCTCTCTCTCTCTCTCTCTCTCCTCTCTCTCTCTCTCTCTCTCTCTCTCTCTCTCTCTCTCTCTCTCTCTCTCTCTCTCTCTCTCTCTCTCTCTCTCTCTCTCTCTCTCTCTCTCTCTCCTCTCTCTCTCTCTCTCTCTCTCTCTCCTCTCTCTCTTCTCTCTCTCTCTCTCCGTTTATATAGTTTATATTGTTTATATTTTTCGCTGCGTACGTGGAACGTACTGCATGTACTCTTCATTTTATTTAATTGTTTAACTTCCTCTATTTTTGTGTGAGTACACCGTCTACAAATGGATGGGATTCTGGGATGAGTTGAAGGTCACTGAGGTAGACATCCAATAACAATGGGCCAAGCACACATCCTGTGGAACACTTGCTCCAGTAGAGGGTCTTAACATAAGAATATAAAAATGGAGGAACACTGCAGGAGGCCTTTTGACCCTTACAAGGGAGATCCTTATCAAAACCACACGTGTATTTATCCAACCTCTTTCCAAAGCCACCAAAGAAGTTGCTTCAGCACCCTAGGTACTAATCAAACTCGGCCTCTAGCTCCTTTGCAGTGCTCCTCTTTCTTAGTCTTTGACTGATTCCACTACTTCTAATACTACCTCTACCACTACCTCTCTTCTTCCTTTCCTACTTCCTCTCTTGTCCCGTCCCTGTCTGCTGGCCTATAAATACTTCCTCCTTCCTTTTTGTTAGTGTGACTTTGTAAATGGTCCAAGTCTGACCGATACGTCGTCGTAAGCTTCTCTCTCCTATGTGCGGGTTATTTGTGTATTTGTATAATCTCTTTTTTTTTTTAAAGCAATCCAAAATCTTAGCCTCTATTACCTTACTCGGCAGATTGTTCCATGTATCGACAACTCTGTTTAAAATTAAGTATTTAGCTACGTCATTTCTAAATCTAATCACTGAGGAAGCATAATGCAGATCCTGCGACTCCTAGTGCTTGCAGTTTTGCCCAGAGTCTCTTGTGCCGTTGTCATGTAGGGGAGTAATAAACTATGTTTATTATTAAGCCCTTGTACAATAATATATTTGGGAACAGGAGAACATTATTGGGGTTTTGATAAATGGGGTGGTACATATAAGCAGTGAGACAGGGAACATAATCAACTTGATGAAAATGAATATAACTTACAATATAGTTCAGAGGACATTTCACCACAGGAACTAAGCCACAGGTCCCAAGACTTACACAGCACGAGTGCTGCTCGAAGCCAGTACTCTGCCCAGTGCCTCCAACAGTCTCCTCCAGAGACTTCAGCAGCCTTCTCCGGAGCCCTGTACCCCAGCAGCAGCTCCTCTCGAATCTCCTGCTCAGAGCTCTGCACACAGCAGCAGCTCTGCTCGAAGTCCATCTGCTCAGAGTTCTGCACACAGCAGCCGCTCCGCTCGAAGTCCCTCGATCATTCATTCATGTTGATTCGCCGGTACTTCCGGCCCAGGTCTTCTCCAGATGGTGACCCGGCAGTGGCCTCCCGGGTGGGGGGTGACGATCATCTTCTTTCTTCTCTCTTGGCCCTCTGGTTGGAGGGAGTCGTCTTCTTCTATCTTGCGCTGACTTCCCTGAAGAGAAGCGCAGTCGGGCAGAGGCAGCAGTTTCAGGGTCGATTGGAGCCACACCCCAGCTTTAGCGGACAGCAAAGTGCTGTTGAAACTTCATGGTGAATGGTCATGGATAGTCGTGCTAGAGGAGGGTACCGTCTTCAAGGTCCCCATTCTGAAGCATCCTGAATTTCCTCTTTGAGGTGTACTCGACTTCCACAAGGTGTTGGGTGTTGGCAGTGAGTAGTCTGGTCATGTCTGCAGTGGTGTATGTAACAGTTTGGTCGTAGGTATATTTGACTGTTCCGTCCTGGAGGTGCTGATGGATTTCTGAAGACAGCATTGTGTTTTTATACTGCTTGGTTGTGTAGAAGTATACACCCTTCAGGTATCGGACTTGTTGTGGTGCAGCAGTGTCAGTAGCACCGTGAGGTGCATCCGCAGTTTCTTGTGTGTTTGCTTTCTTGGCTGGTGGCTGAACTGGTGAAGGTGAGATTTCCGACTGGTCAGTTGCTCTAGCAGTGGATGCAAGCGGTAGTGGACTCTCATTGGTGGGGTTTGCCGACGTCTCAGTGGTCTCTGATTGGTCCATCTCTGTGTCTAGTGGAGGTTGTGACAGTGGTGGAGCAGCGGTGATGCTGGTAATATTTGCAGTAGATTTTAGGATCTCAGTGGAAGGTGGTGATGCAGGGAATGTGAGGCCAGGCATATTATTTAGTTTGAAAAGTTCATTGATGGTGGTGTTGAAGGAACCAGGCTCAGCTGCATTCTGTACATGAGCATACATAATGCAATAAAGAATCTTGGTGGAGTCGGCAGTAGGTGCTGGCAGGGAAGTGGTGGGAGCAGCTTGCGTGGCATGTAGTATCTTGGTAGTGTCTGCTTGAAGCTTGGCTATAGCAGAATATGTGGTTGCTTGTGGGTTGGGCTTCTTTTGTTGTTGTTGTTTCTTGAGTATGTCTCTTCTGGTAGGGCACCTGGCAGCAAGAGTATGGTGGTCATTCTTGCAGTTCAAGCATTTAGGTGGTGAAGCAGTAGTGCAATTCTTGAAGTCATGACCCTCACGGCCACAGGTGGAGCAGAACTTCTTGTCCTTGGTAGGACAATCATTTGTGGTGTGTAAGTATGAGTAACAATTATAGCACTGTGAGATATGTTGGAATTTCTCTGCTTCGATGAAGGCTGGGTTGATGTGGAAGTAGTGAATAGCCAGGCCCTCAGCGAGAGCTCTGGCTGCCATGTTGACGTCACTGAAGGTGACCTTCAGCATGGATGAAGCATTGGGTATTTTAGTAATGAAGTCCACCTTGGCCCAAGGTTCTTTGCTTCGATAGATGACTTGATTTCTTCAGTGGCCTGTACAGTGATAAGGTTGTCGAGTCGCTTGAGGAACACAGTTCTCCTGGCCCTCAGTGCTGGGGAAGTCAAGACAAGAAATCCCTGGTCTCGTAGAGTGGTAGTAGCAGTAGTGGTAAGTAGTTTCTCAGCCTCTGTGTCGTCTGTACAGACGACAACAAAGGCCTCCTTGAGAGATAAAATCGCATTACATTTGACTTGCAGCCTGCCACTAACGACAGCTGCAAGTGCTAGTTTGGACGACTCATTGGTTGTGCCACTCGCTGGTTTGATCTTTACTCTGTTAGAGTAATGCATCGTGAGTAAGCAGTGCTCTGGTGTGTCTTGACGGACCTTGATGATGCTGTTCCTTGGGCTTATATGGTGGTCCAAGCACCCTCCACAATGGGGTGTGCACCACGTGTTACGACCTGACGCCGAGATCTGACGCCAGTGACGAACAAAGGAGCTGAGACTTAAGCCGAAAAGGCGTGGCTCTGACAAACATTTGCCAAGGCAAGGTGTGACCATATAATTAGGTCTCCCTAGAGACCTCACAAGCCCAGCTGAACTACATCACACCATACTCGGTCGAAAGCACCAGCAATGTTTAGTGCTATTGCACAACTGATTCATCCAGTGACTTGTGTCACCTAGTGGAGAGGTTTAACAGCAGATCAACAGCAGATTGATCTTTTCTGAAGCCATATTAGCGGTTACAAAGAAGCGCGTGGCAGTCGATAAACGTTTGTAATGTGCCGTGAGATTATTGTCTCAAGAATTTTGTCAGTGATTAACAGGAGTGACACTGATCTGTGTTTACCGATTTCTGCTCTGCTCTTCTTTTTGTAAACGGGTAATACATTGTCCTCTTTTCACAGAGAAGGCCATTTACACTGATAGGGAGTGATGTTAGATGCGAGTTAGAGGTGATGCTACACATTTACTCAAAAATCTTCAGCTCAACTTATTTGTGCCCACAGCCTTTACCTGTCCCAGAGATTTAAGGAGAAAATACACTTCATACTGCCTTATTGTTACCATTGACAACTTTGACGCAGTTCATGCGGGTAGTCAAGGAGCTTCCCTTGTTGAATTAGGAACTTGCATCTTGGCAGCAAATTGTTCGGTCAACTTTCTCCTGACTGCTAGTTGAGGTGGAATAGTCATCAGGTGAATTACCTAGATCAAAGGCAAACAGTTTTTGGAGCCCACTATACTAACGCAAGCTTTCTTCTTTTTTTTATCAGCCTCCCATTTAGAGATGTACCACTCTTGGACTGCCTCCATTTGCCAACAGGCTTGCCTGTGTAGATTCCTGCTATAGATAGTGGGATGCCTCCTATACCTTCTCCAAGCCTTGTACTTGGCAGTACACAACGAAAGCAGAACCAAGGCTGATCTGAAGGCTTTGTCAAATACTGTCGGTAAGAACATAAGAACATAAAAAAGGAGAAACACTGCAGCAGGCCTGTTGGCCCACACTAGGCAGGTCCTTCACAGATCCATCCCACTAATAGAATATTTGCCCTCATAAGAACATAAGATCACAAGAAATAAGGAACACTGCAACAGGTCTACTGGTCTTTGTGAGGCAGCTCCAATACTCCCCACCAGCTTAAGCCAATGCCTTGACCTAGTGAGGAATGTGTTTTTGTTGGAGATTAGTTATGTGTTCAGTGAAGGCATTCACTTCGTTCTCGACATCACCTTGGAAAAGAGCATTCTAATCGGAGATGGCGAGCTCAGAGGAAACGGCCGGCCCGTTTCCTCTTTTCTACAGCCAGGTTGTGCGTGTAGCTTCACCTCGTTCTATTGGAATCTTCAATATCAAGGGAGGAGCCAGAAATAATAGTTGAAAAGCCAGTAAAGTTTCTCACTGCAAGAAATTCATCAAAATCCCTCTGTATAAGATGTTGGTTTAGGTCACCTACAATTATGATATGCTGACATTTATGCGAAGCAGAAGGGAATCCACATTTTCAGTTAGGAAGTTGATGGGATCTGCTTGCTGCCACTGTGGTCTGTACATTGCACACGCCAGTAGAGAAGTGCTAGAATTTCAACGTAAGGCATACAAAATGGAAGAATGTAGCAAATAATGTTATAGCAGAAACAGTCCCTGGAGGCAGCACAGATGAAAGGTCACACACACACATAAGCTACTAAATCTCTGCTATAAACACACCCTAAGTCAGCAGATAGTGGAGCCAACAAAACTGGAAAACACACTTGACCTTATCTTCACAAATAATGAGGATCTTATCTTCACAAATAATGAGGCATAAAAATACAAAAAACAACTAATTCCGATCACAATCTAATAGAAGTTCAGACTTACATGCACAGGGGTTCTGATCAACAAAATGCACGTAGCTGTGAAGGTGTGTTCACCAAATACAAATTCAAAAACAAGAGCATTAACTGGAACCAGGTGAACCATGTCTTAAATGAAACATGTTGGGTAGATATCTTAAATAACATGGATTCAAACCAGTGCCTTGAAAGGCTCAACTTCCTGGCAGCTGAAGTATGTTCAAGGCATATTCCCCTAAGAAAGAAGAAGAGAAGAAGTAAACTGGAGAAAGACGCCCCCTCTACAGAAGACGACGAAGAATCACTGAGCTCCTCAAGAACGCTAGATTATCTGATACACAGAAGGATGCACTGACCAGGGAAATAGAAAGTCTCGAACTTAAGTTAAAGGACTTTCACAGGACCCAGGAGAGACAAGAAGAGCTAAAAGCGGTAAGTGAAATTGAAAGAAATTCGGAATATTTCTTGTCATATGCCAAAAAGAAGGCAAATACCACATCTAGTATCGGGCCCTTGCTCAGACAAGATGGGACTTACAAAGATGACAACAAAGAAATGAGTGAGATACTGAAATCCCAATACGACTCTGTGTTTAGCAAGCCACTAATCAGTGTAAAGATCGACAATCCAAATGATTTCTTCATGAATGAGCCTCAAAACTCCATCAGTGTATGCCATATTTCCGACATTACCCTAACTCCGATAGACTTCGAGAAAGCCATTGACAACATGCCCGTGCACTCAGCACCAGGCCCAGACTCGTGGAACTCTGTGTTCATTAAGAACTACAAGAAACCCCTTTCACGTGTCCTAAGTATACTCTGGAGAAGGAGCTAAGACATGGGTGAAATTTCACAGTTATTAAAAACAACGGATATATCCCCACTCAATAAAGGTTGCAGCAAAGCATTAGCTAAGTACTATAGACCAATAGCTCTAACGTCCCACATCATGAAAATCTTTGAAAGAGTGCTAAGGCGCACGATTCCCAAAAACTGCACAATCCAGGGCAACATGGGTTCAGAGCAGGTCGCTCCTGCCTCTCACAACTACTGGATCACTATGATATGGCCTTGGATGCACTGGAAGAAAAACAGAATGAAGATGTATTATACACAGACTTTGCAAAAGCCTTTGATAAGTGTGATCATGGCATAATAGCGCACAAAATACGTGCTGAAAGAATAACTGGTAAAGTGGGGAAATGGATCTTTAACTTTCTAACCAATCGAACACAAAGAGTAGTGATCAACAGAGTTAAAACGGAAGCTGCCATAGTGAAAAGCTTTGTTCCACAAGGCACATTACTCGCCCTCATCCTGTTCCTCATCCTCATATCAGACATAGACAGAGATGTAATCCACAGCACCGTGTCATCCTTTGCAGACGATACTAGGATCGGCATGAGACTGTCATCTGTTGAGGCACGTTTAACCTCCAAGAAGATATATACCAAGCTTTCCAATGGGCAACGGAAAACAATATAATGTTCAATGAAGACAATTCCAATTACTCCGTTATTGACAATTGGAGGAGATAATAACTAGAACTGAGTATACTACAAACTCTGATCATACAACAGAGTGGAAAAATAATGTGAGGGACATGGGAGTGGTAATTTCTGAGGATCTCACTTTCAGGAATCACAACAGTGCCACGATCACAGCTGCAAAGAAAATGATGGGATGGATAATGAGAACGTTTAGAACAAGATATGCCATGCCAATGATGATCCTTTTCAAATCACTTGTTCTATCCAGGCTGGAATATTGCTGTACATTAACATCTCCGTTTAAAGCAGGTTAAATTGCAGATCTAGAGCTTATACAGAGAACCTTTGCTGCACTTATAAGTTCTATCAAATACCTCAACTACTGGGAACGCTTGGAAGCACTTGACTTGTGCTCGTTGTAACGCAGGCGAGAGAGATGTATCATAATCTACACTTGAAAATTCCAAGAAGGAATGGTCCCTAATCTGCACTCAGAAATCACTCTCTATGAAAGTAAAAGACTGGGCAGGCGGTGCCAGATACCCCCAATGAAAAGTAGGGGCGCCACTGGTACACTAAGAGAAAACACCATAAGTTCAACAGCCTCCCACCATGCAAAAGGAGAATTACCAATAGACCCCTGGCTGCCTTCAAGAGGGAGCTGGACAGATACTTAAAGTCGGTGCCGGATCAGCCGGGCTGTGGTTCGTACATTGGACTAAGTGCGGCCAGCAGTAAAAGCCTTGTTGATCAGGCCCTGATCCACCGGGAGGCCTGGCCGTGGACAGGGCCGCGGGGGCGTTGATCCCCGGAATGCCTCCAGGTAGACTCCATTTCCAGGTGATTAGGGATGGCAACATCAATAAGTTGAGCATGTATAGTTTTAGAAAAACATAAGGCAACGCCTCTTGTTGTCCTTGCCTATCTCTTCTCATCCACGAGGTTCAGCCAGCAATTCTAGCAAAATTTTCTGGAGTCTCGTCTTCCAAAAATGTCTTAACAACGGCAGTTATGTCAGGACGTTGAGTGTTCACGAAAATGTGCGTGAGCTTCCCAACACTGGTAATGATAGGATGCTGATAGATTGGCTCCTCACGTCTGTGTTCAGCTTGAGTTGGTGGGTGTGTAAGGTGCTTGCTTTTGAGACAGATGGGACACCGGGGCAGCTGCTGGGACGTAGCTCTCTCTTCCTTACTTTCCTCTGTTTTCGTGGGAGATTAAGTAGTGTAAGGTGTAAATGTAAAGCAAAATTAATAGTTATGCCAAGAGTTAGAAAAGTATCATAATTAAGATGTTGGTTATAACTGACCATATTTTTAAAGGGCGGACCGGTAAGCCAGCGGAAGGCCTCGGTCAGATGGCCAAAAGCTCCAACTGTGGATCATCATCTCACTAAGACTCGCGTCAGGAAACACGTGTTCTGTTTCCTGACAAACCTTACCTAACCTAACCTGACAGAAAAGTGTTGGGAAGCTGCAGTTCTGTGTATTATTTCCACCTTGATATCTGAATTCGTATGGAATAACAGC
The DNA here is from genome assembly GCF_026875155.1 of Cherax quadricarinatus. NCBI lineage: Eukaryota > Metazoa > Arthropoda > Malacostraca > Decapoda > Parastacidae > Cherax > Cherax quadricarinatus. The sequence goes on along the minus strand of NW_026510401.1, from coordinate 196 downwards.
TAGGGAGCAAGTGATAGTCAATTTTCTTTTTGTCACTCTTCCGTGACGGAGAAAAAAAAACGTAAATCAATTTTCTAAAATAAACATTTATATGTGATGGATAATCAGACTGCTCTCTCTTGCCAATGAACGTTTAGCAAATTAACTTCGAGACTAAATGACAGGTTGCTGGCACAGATATCGGGCATCGAAACAG
>NW_026510400.1:0-14673 GCF_026875155.1 Cherax quadricarinatus | reverse complement strand
TAGAATAAACTTTTTTTTCCCGCCTTGAAATTTAATCTTAGCCATCTATCTTTTTTTTACACTCCTGCTATATAAGTAAACCTTAAGGGAGCTACCCTTGCTGCCCTCTCTGCCCCCCTTTGTTTGGACCGATCTATTGTCTTTATTTTAAACTCTGCGAATGCCTTTTATACTTTTAAAGTTTCCAACCCAAGTTTTCAACCTGCTTGTTTCCCCACACACCCTACCTTATCTTCCATCAGTTTAAAATTATACTATCCATGGAGGGGATGTGGTGACTACCCCCCCACGGGAGGGGTATAGGGTGACTACCACCAAAAGGATGGGATATGTGCTATGTGAAGGGCTTACTCACCCCCTGTAACTTTTCAGTCATATTCCCAAGGCTGGTTTCCCCCTCAGGAAAAATTAAATGAATAAAAAAAATTTAAAAACTGAAAAACATAAATAAACACTTTATTATTAAAAAATAAAAAATTTTTAAAATATTTAAATACGAAATATTTTACCATTTTTAAGAAAAAGAAAAAATAAATATATGAATTTCAATGTAATTTATAAATTATATATAAAAATCAATTGGGGCTGATTTGGTGACCTGCTTGTGTTAAAATTTTGGAGCCATGTTGATGGGGGGGGGGGGGTCGAGGTGTTGGTGACAACACCCTCGTTCTTCAAGAGTCTATGCCGGAATAATTAATCCAGATAAAGGGAAAAGCAGGTTCATTCCCACTCTAGTGAGGGGTTAGGTTTGCTTTGGGCATACATGACGGTAGGAAGATAAACTGGGATTCTCAGGACGATATCTGTCTCCTTCAATTCTTCTCGTTGGTTGGCGGGTGACCCAATCTGCATTCCAAGCGGGAAAAAGAGAGACGGTTACCCACTTTTAAGAAACCCCCTTCCCCATAAAATTTTAAGTACAATCCCAAAAAGACATTGTGATTTTTAAAAAGTCAAACTGAAAAGGACTAATTTATTATTGGTAAAAAGTGAACTTTCAACCAATAAGTCCACAAATATGAGCAGGCGTATAATTCAGTAGTGTTGGGGCGTGAGTGATGGTTCTGTTTGTTTGGGAGCCCCACACGTCACCTTTCGGGAGGGGGGGGAAAGGAAGGGGGTTTTAAGGGGGAGTTGGAACCCTCCCTTTTAACAAGCAGCGGCAATCAAACTATCCCTTCTGGTGGGGGAAAAAAGGGGGGGATAGGGAGCTCGTTTTTCCCCTCCCTTAAAAAAGAGCCGAAAGAAACTATTGTTCCCTTTTTGTCGAACTCTATCTTTGAATTTTTTACCTCCCTCTCCCCATCCCAAAGACTTTAGTAAAGGGTAAAAGAAAAATGGCGGGGGAAAAACTTTCATGTGGATGCTGCAAAAAGGGCAAAAAATGTTTTTCTGACTGTCACGATTTAAACCCAGTCAGAGAAATAATTGGGATAGCATTGATATAAAACATAGGGAACTTAAAAGTTGGAAGCCAATGTCCCCCTAAAGGGGCGATTTTGGTTCCCTTAAAAGTTTTTAGGTATATCAAGGTTTGTGGCCTTTTCTAAAATAAATTCTTTTCCCAGTAAAAAAATTTAAGTTGGAGATACCCACACAAGGGCTAAACTTTCCTTTTCTATTTTGAGTATCTCGTTTTGCAGGAAGGGTTTCCGCTTGGGAAGCAACGGGAAGGGAGTATATCATGGTTTGTGAAAACAAGCCCTAACCCGTTTTGGGAGGTCAGTTCTTAAAACAAAATGTTTTTTTATTTCGGGAAATCTTTATAGGGGTTTTTCGAAAAGTATTTTTAATCTCTTTAAATTAAAGAGGTTTCTTCACAACTTTTTAAGGAAGTAGTAAGATGTTTTTGATCAAAAGGGTTCGAGAAAAACCGTGCATAAAAATTTACAAACCAAGAAAGCACACTGGCTTTTTGGGTTTTGGAATTTAAATTTAATAAAGCTGATCTTACGGGGGAGAGGCGCAAAGAGTTATTAGAAGGATCATCTGGATACTAATCTTGTTATCCCAAAGGAGCATTTTTTTTCCCCTTGCCGTTGGGCATATGGCAAAACCCTATGCAAAACTGTTTTTTATTTTTGGGATATGTTCGCCCCTGTGGATTCATTATAAATGTTATAAAAAAAACAAAACATTTGGATATTCCCAGACCTTTCTCATCAGTCTCACGTAGGTCACGGGCAGTTACCAAACCAAAAGGGCATAGTTCTATAGAACATCTTTTGGGGGGTGGAAAAGGGGTGTTTTTGTTGGAAAAAGGGATCTAACATTATTTGATGAAGCCTGCACAATATCAATCCTAAAAAGAAGGAAGCTCAAAAAATTTGTGTGATCGCTACTTAAGGGCAAGGCCCAGCATCCCACCGATTTTTATAGCATTAAGGCCCTGAAGTCAATAGCAAGTCTAATGAATTACCTCCTTTTTAACCATGACTACGGTGAGCAATAGAAATACTGAAGGTTCAAGACTTTATTTTTAAATTTAATTTTTTCCCCTCTGGGTCAAATGACCCAGGTGAAGGGGGAAGCTATGTTTTCCTTTTATAGATTGTCCGTCCTAAGTCAATCTTATGGCTTCCGTGTAGGAACACCGGGAATATCGTAAAGATTTGAAAATTATCCACTTGAAGTGCTCATGTCTTTTACGGTCATCCAAGTTCTTAATTTTAAAATTTTTGTTGCACACAAGTGGTCAAGAGTCACCAAGTCATTAGTTTTTCATCTTGTCTAAGTTGGGGTGTCTTTACGCACCCCTTACATTTTTCCCAGTTGTTTTCAAATTGTGTGGAAAAACAAGTCAAATTTATTAAGGCAGTTTCCAAATTTTCTTGGGTAAATTTCTTAAAGATTTGACATGATAAATCTTAGGTTTCCCCCTTGCTTCTAGGGGGTAGTCAACTTTCCCACAAATTTTTAAACTTTGTATGGACTTTTCCATGCTGCAATAATTTATTTGATTTAAATGGGAAAAAAATTCAGAATTATCCCCTTTTAAAAATTTCCCTTGATTTTTGGGAAATAAAAAATGGGTTTTTACGGGTCATTGAAAGCTTAGTTTTTTCGAAATTATGTCAGGGGTCTCCTCAAGTTTGGATCTGGGGCAAGGAGAAACTGTAATAAGAATTTGAACCCCCTCAGCCCCTTAGTCCTATTGTCTAAAAGTCAGGGAGGAAAAGGGCCCTCCTGTTAAAGGGAAAAAGCAAAAAAAAACCCCAAAAGGGGGAACTTTGGGAAAAACAAACCCGGGTGGTCACCCCCCTTAGTTTTGGGAGAAGTTTTTTTAAAAGGATTTAAATCAATTGGTTTTTTTTTGGGGGTTAAAATTTGGGTAAGGGGGCCCTAAAAGGGTTTGGCATTAAGTCAGAGTAAATTGTGCCCCACGGTCAGACAAAATTTTCTAGGGATCCCCCACTCGGAGAAGATGGAAAAAAGGGGCTTCAGCCCCCCCCCTCTTTTTTAGTAGTTATGGTTTTAAGGGGAACGGCTCGGGGAAACGGGAAAAAGCATAATCAACTAATGTTAAAATTTTCTATGCCCCCCAATGAAAGTGGAAAAAAAAGGGACCAACAATTCAATAGCTACTCTTCAAAGGGTTTCCCGTAAAGATTGGCTTTTTGCCATAGGTACTCGCCTGGTACCTCGGGAGGATACAGTTGGCAAACTTTACACGATCTACATAGGGAGTGACATTTGAGGCATTTTGGGCCCAAAATATGTTTCCCTAATTTTTTTTTAAGGTTTTACGATGCGAGAAATGTCTGGCCCCTGGTGAGTCATGAGCCATTTTTTGAACGTTTCTGCTTGACTTGGAACAATAAAATGGAAATTTTTATCTCATCAGAATTTAAATTTGAATATGACTTATACAAGGTACCTTTTTTATATTCAAATTTAAATGAAAAGTTTTCCATTGGACAACTTGATTTTTGTTTTTGCTGCATATGGCAACTTGAAGACAAAGGGGGAATTTGTTTTAAAATTTAAAAAAAGGGGGGGGGTCCTTTGATATATTTAAAGGCTTAAATCAGGGAAAAACAAAGGGTGGACAGTAGGAAAGCCGGGCTTTGGCCCTGAGCCCCGTCAAAACATTTTAGTATTGGAGGTGATATTTCACTTTCATCTAACAAAAAAAAACTTTTGGTGTCCACTCTCGCTTTCGAGAGTAGTTTTAATGGTTTTAATCCCACATAAAATTTCGAGACATTGTCTCATCCGAACTTTCGGGGGGCTTCTCTGACTCTACGGAAATGATCTGAAAAGCTTTGTCCCTCTTTTGGGGGGATAAAGGTCAACCTCAGAAGGAAGAATGGACCTTTTTTTCATTACCTATTAAACGGAGCAAAAAGTGATGGGGGTGTACGGCTTCAGACCAACTGTAACCATTTAGATTAATGTAAGAACGGGGTGGAAGGAAAAAAATGTCCGTATGCCCCCAAATAGTCCGAAAGAATTGCATAGGAATGAGTTTTTTAAAATTAGGGAACAGTTTATCAGAAATGACCCATCATGGCACCAGGTCTCGTTTTAAAAGTGTACATTAAACCATTAACTGTTCCGAAAAAGAAGGGTGCCTGGCATTCAGTCTTTAAAACATCTTCCCAAATTTTTGGACCCCCTTAGAAGAAAGTTGGACGTTTTTTTTTCCCCTTAAAAACAACATAAATGCAAACAGGAATGAAAAGAAGTCATTTAGTTTTCCCCTAGAGGGCTTTTATTTTTAAGATCTGATAACCCTTTCCCCTTTGGGTTCGACCCTTTTGTCTTTATAGGAATGTTAGCCCCCGATAGAAGTCACGGCCCCCCAGCAACTTCCTACTTTAAAAAGGTTACGTTCTCTAATGAATGTTCTTATTGGGGAGGAGAGCGTCAGGAGCGGGCAGCAACCATGAAATTCTAAAAAGATTCATAACTGGATCAATCCCGAATTCATCCAAAAGTCGAACAAACCCCCAAAAGGGGTTTACCCGTAACTGCGAAATTTTTTCCATGCTGTAAGGGGCTACCCGAAAACTTTCCTTTAAGAATTTGTGGTTTTCTGATATCTTTAAAGGATTGCCTTCTTTAGTAGGGTTTTAATACTAGATATCCTCAACAAAGTTGCATAGATATTCAAAGCTGTACAGAAAATTAAAATACCAAACCTGGGGGCCCCCGGTGTCAGCAGGCCTTTTACAGAGGGGGAGTGGTTTTTCAAACCTGAAATGTAGAATAATGTCTTCACCTCTTTGAAGGGAGGGAAATTTGGTGTTTAAAAATGTGCACTGATGCATGATGTTCAATTTCTCCCTTTTTCCCCTAATTGCTGTTGTAAAAGTTACTTTTTTTTCTCTAATTCAAAGATCTTTTTTCGAGCTCGCGATCCTTTCCTCTCTCAATCATGTTCTCTAGCTCTTTCCCCATGTTTCTATCCCTTTTCTCTTTCCCCAATTTCTCTTAATTTAACTTTTTTCCCCACTACTTTTGCTCTCTCCTCACGATCAATTTTTCACGCTCTTTTTTGTCTTCTATTTCGATTCTCTCCTCCCTTTTTCCCCTTTTTCTTTCCTTTTTTTCTTCTTCTCTCTCAATTCTTTCTCTTTCGGGTCTTTTTTTGGATCTTAGCCTAATGAAAATTCTAAATTTTTTTCCCCGTTTTCTTAAAATTACTTCCAGTGTTTACCAAAAAAGGTATCCCCCATACCTGCAAGAAATAACTTTAAAATACTAGGGGAAAAAAAATGGGTATCAAAGGGAAAAAAAGGGTTTTAATTCCGCTCCGCTTTAAAAATAAAAAAACAGGGGCTCGATCCCCTTTTCGCTTTTAAACAATAGTATTAAAAAAAAGGTTTTATGCCGATTGAGCAAACGTAAGTAGAATGGGTCCCCTTTACCATCCAACTTCTCACCAAAAAAATCAAGATTTTCCTTGCAGTTCCCTTTATATAAAAAGAGCTCAAAGAAAAAAATTGTCATGAAAAATTCGCGTCATAGAGTCAATCCCCCAAACTACTTCAGCTGGAAAAAAAGGGGGCAAAAAAAACTATTTTAAACCTGCCTGATTATTTAAAAAATTGAGACTTTAGCAACACCAAAACTTTTAAAAACCTGTACTGTATCCTACCATAGAGAATGATTATCATGGCTGGTGGGAAAAGTCTGTGGTATGCTGCATTGAATTTTCCCAAAGGAGATTCGAGATAGAGTTGAATTTGATTCAGTCGATTTATCCTGCCAAGTCGCCACTTGTGAAGGGTTCTCAGCCCTGTTAAAAAATTCAGTCAGTACCCCAAAGGTGGTCCCCTCAGGAAAATTAATGAAAAAGAAAAAAAATAAAAAACCCGACAAACATAAACATTTATTATTAAAAAAAATGTAAAAAAAAAAAATATTAAATATGAAAAAATTTTACCTACTTTAAAGAAAAAAAAAAATGAAAAAAATATAAAAAGACATTTTAAATTCTGGGCTTAATACACAAAGTTTTTCATAAACACTATTCACACCTCACAAAGTAATAAAGAAAGCCAAACCTATACTACTCCCGTAGAAAATTTACGAAATGAGGGGATATAAAAAAGACCCGGGGAAAAACTCTTAGATTCAGGGACCCACAAAATAGAAAAACCAAAAATATTGTCCTAACTAAACCCAAGAAACACCCCTACACCCATGACACGTAACAAGATAAACACTTCTTTCAAAACCCTGGAAATTTAAACCCCAGTAAAATCCCCTTTTCCAATGCCCCTGCCGGGGGCTACCTAGGGGGAATTTCCCCAATTCCCTTCTATCTTGCACAAAAGGCCCCCCGAAGTCACCGAGATTAAAAGTCACTTTAAAAAAAAACCGGGAACGTCTCATTCCCACCATTCTGTCAAGCGACGGCCCATGTTTTTTTCAATGATTTCATTACTTTTTACATTCACTAGGACTATGCCTTCCCAAAACTCAAGATGGCAAGGGTTTCACCAATACATAAAGGTGGGACCCCCACGATTTTAAACAAAAAATACGCCCAAAATCAAAATACCTTTTCTTCCAAAATCTTTGGAATCGTGACAGGAGACTGTATTCATTTTTTAAAGGCTCTAAACTACTAAACCCCCGCCAATTTGGATTCAGGAAAATAAAAGCACTATATGCAATCATAAAAATGCTAGTTGCTGTAACAGCATTGGAAAATAAGGAATATCCACTAGGAATTTTTGTTGACCTAAGAAAAGCTTTTGACACAGTAGACCACGACATCCTACTCCACAAACTTGATCATTACGGTATAAGAGGCCATGCGCTTGCTTATTTCAAATCTTACATTACTAATAGGTATCAGTATGTCACCATTAAAGACACAGCATCAGCAACACGGCCAATTGATACTGGAGTTCCGCAGGGAAGGGTCCTTGGTCCCCTGCTCTTCCTCATATACATCAATGACCTTCCAAACGTATCCCAACACCTGAAACCCATTCTCTTTGCTGACGACACGACTTATGTCATCTCTCACCCTAGTCTTGCCACCCTCAACATCATTGTGAATGAGGAGCTGATCAAAATATTGACTTGGATGACAGCCAATAAACTTACGCTTAACACTGACAAAACCTACTATATTATGTTTGGTAGCAGAGCAGGAGATGCACAAATTAACATTAAGATTGACAACACGCTAATTACCCGAAATAATGGGGGCAAATTCCAAGGCTTATACCTTGACAACAACCTGAATTTCAGCACCCATATCCAGCATATAACCAAGAAAGTATCCAAAACGGTTGGGATCCTCTCCAAGATACGATACTAATTGCCGCAAAATGCCCTTCTCACACTATACCACTCACTTATTTATCCATACCTCACCTATGCTATTTGTGCTTGGGGATCAACTGCAGCAACACACCTAAAGCCAATAATAACCCAACAAAAAGCTGCAGTAAGAATAATCACCAAATCCCATCCCTGGCAACACCCCCCCCCACTCTTCATAGACCTAAACTTACTCCCTGTTCAGTACATCCACACTTACTACTGTGCAATCTACTTCTACAGGGCCCTAAACTCTAATATCAACCTTGACCTAAAACGCTTTCTTGATAGCTGTGACAGAACCCACAGGCATAATACCGGACACAAACATCTCTACGACATTCCCCATGTCTGACTAAACCTTTACAAAAATTCAATGTATGTCAAAGGCCCTAAAATCTGGAATACCCTACCTGAGAACTCTAGAACTGCAGACACATTCATCATCTTCAAAACTACCATTAGAAAACATCTTATCTCCCTGATACACCCCGTCAACTAACTACACGAATACCACCTGGTGGTTCACACATACACTCACTCATTTGACCATAAACAGAAATATTAATCTCAATCTTAAAATAATGAATCCTGTGATACTCCAATACTGAAACTATGTACTGTGCCAAAACAAAAGCATTCACATTGCTAAACTCACAAACTAGTATTTAGTCACTTAACCATAATACCAACTTACCTCATAATTTGTAATATTTTACAGTTAAGAATAAAACTAAGTCTACCCGAAATGCCTAGCCATGCTAAGCGTTCTAGTGGTACACTCAGTAATCACTATTTTACAACATGTAAACCACACAATAACCAAATTTCTGTAAACTCAGCATTGTAATCCTTATAGAGAGTAAACTTTGAATTGAATTGAATTGAATTGAAATGCTAATATATATATATATATTAGACTCTGTGAAGAACGAGCCGGTGGGTTGTCACCAACACCTGCGACCCCCCCATCATCAACTATGGCTACGATTTCAACAACAAGCAGTGTCACCAACATCAGACACCCAAGTTGATTTATATTATATATATATATATATATATATATATATATATATATATATATATATATATATATATATATATATATATAAATCAACTTGGGTGTCTGATGTTGGTGACACTGCTTGTTGTTGAAATCGTAGCCATAGTTGATGATGGGGGGGTCGCAGGTGTTGGTGAGAACCCACCGGCTCGTTCTTCACAGAGTCTATAGCCGTGAATAATTAATCCAGATGACAGGAAAGCAGGTTCATTACCACTGCTATGATGAGGGGTTAGGTTCTGCTTTGGCATACATGACAGGTAGGAAGATCAACATGGGATGTCTCAGGACGATAGTCTGTCTCCTTCAATTCTTTTCATTGGTTGGCATGTGACCCAATCTGTCATTCCAAGCTGGAAAGAGAGACAGGTTACCCACTGCTTAAGAAATCACTCTCCATGATAAGTACAATACCTAAAAGGCATTGTGATTATTAAAACAGATCAAGACTGAAAGGACTAATTTTATTATTGGTCAAAAGTGAAGCTTTCAACCAATAAGTCCATTAGAATATGAGCAGGCATGTACTTACAGTAGTGTTGGGAGCTGTGAGTCAAGTGATTACTGTTTGATCGGAGCCCCACACGTCACCTTTCCGGGGTGGGAAGAGGGAAGGGGGGTATAGCGGGAGCTAGACTTACCCTACCTTAACAAGCAGCCGGCAATCAAACTATCCCTTTCGGGGTAGGGGAAAAGGGGGGGGGAACCAGAAGCTAGACTTCCCCTACCTTAACAAGTAGCCGGCAAACAAACTATTGTTACAATATACTTACTCGATACTCCTATCTGTTGAACTTTTCCCTCACAGACTACCAATCACAGGTTGGGTATTGGACGACTACCATCCACAGGATTAGTATGGTGTGACTACCACCTTCAGGATTTGTGTGAAGTGACTACCACCAACAGGATGGGTATGAAATGACCACCACCCACAGGATTGGTATGAGGTGGACTACCACCCATTGGAGGGTGTAAGGTGTGACTCCCACCCACAGGATGGGTATGAGGTGACTACCACCCACTGGATGGGTATGAGCTGACTACCACCCAAAGGATGGGTATAAGGTGAATACCACCCACAGAATGGGTATGGGGTGACTACCACCCACAGGATGGGTATGAGGTGACTACCACCCATAGAATGGGTATGGAATGACTACCACCCACAGTATGGGTATGGTGTGACTACCACCCACAGGATGGGTATTGGGTGACTACCATCCACTGGATGGGTATGAGGTGATTACCACCCACAGGATTGGTATGAGGAGACTACCACCCACAAGATGGGTATGGGGTGACTACCACCAACAGGATGGGCATCTGGTGACTACCACCCACAGGATGGGTATTAGGGGAATACCCCCCACAGGATGGGTATGAGGTGACTACCACCCACAGGATGGGTATGAGGTGTCTACCACCAACAGGATCAGTATGAGGTGACTACCACCTGCAGGATGGGTATGGGGAGACTTCCACCCACAAGATAGGTATGCAGTGACTACCACCCACAGGATGGGTATGGGGTGACTACAACCCACAGGAAGGGTATGGGGTGACTACCACCCACAGGATGGGTATGGTGTGACTACCAGCCACAGGATGGGCTTAACGTGCAAGATGTGGAGGGTCCGAGATTTCATACTCTTGAGGTAGACATTCACAAGGAGAACATCTCAAGTCCTTACATAGCTGAGGATGCTGTTTCTAGGAAGCGTGCGGCTACCCCGTCTGACTCTGACGACGTTTTGACCCCTGGACAACGGTCAGGGAAGAAGACATGCTCAGAAATCATGGGTGGGGGGTCGCACGGATCCAGGACAGCAGGTAATATCATGGAGAATGCCAAAGGTATGAGCGGTGCCTGAAGTGCTTGCCGACGCAAAGAGAAAAAGGGTGTGGTGGCCCCTAGAGGAAAGCCACCTTTGGGAAAGTTAGGTGTGTAACTGTTAATGTTAATGGTTTGAAAACTCTCAGAAAGTGTGTGCAGGTCCATGAGTGGTTGAATCGCTTTGCAGTGGATGTATGTTTTTTGCAAGAACATAGTCATAAAGTAGGAAGTTTGTTTAAGATAGATGGTTATGATGTTTATCTGACTCACTCGAGACGTCTGAAAGGTGGAGTGGCTGTGTTGATAAAAGCGACCTGTTTGTGATGAAACATTGGGAGGAAGGGGGGGAGGGTCGGGTGGTGCGAGTCATGGGAGATTGGGGTAATAGAAGGGTTGGTTTCGTAAAAGTCTATGTGCCGGCCCAACATGTTGTTAATATTAAAAATACTTTTGTTAAAGATGTCTTAGTGTACTATTTGAGGTCCCTGCCGGATATTACAGTGGTCAGTGGTGACTGGAACTGTGTGGTGCGCCATTGAGCTGAGAGGGGCGGGTTTTTGTTTGCTTATTTTGGGTAATTTGTTGTCTGGGCTGGGGTTGGTCGATATAAGTGGATGATGTGACTTGGGGATTGAGCATTCTTTCGTGCGTACGGGCTATGCAGAGCACTTAGATAGGGTGTATGTGTCTCGGTGGGTGGTCATAATCAATGTGTGCGTGTTAAACTTCTATTTCTCCGACCATCGCGGAGTTCTTTTGGAGCTTGACTGGGGGGGTCTCCCAAACCGTTTTAAGGGATATTGGAAGTTAAACACGCGACTGCTACAAAGTGCAGATGATAGGACACTATTCATGGACTTATAGGTGTCTATGGGAGTAGACTCCTGGGAAGGGTGGGATTTAGTGCGACAATGGGATGAGGTTGTGAAGCCTCAAATTAAGGATTCTTACGTGCATCGGGGTAAGGAGGCCTCTCACTTAGGGTATGGTTTTCTGAGGTACCTGCAGGGTTCTTTACGGCATTGTTATGCACAGGGAGAGGCGTCTGGAATTTATCCATTGAAAGAGATTGACGATCTTAAGGAACAGATCCAGGAACTGAAAAATAATGTTTTTGATGGGGCACCTGTTTCGAGTGGGGTGGAGGAGGCTGTGTGGGGTGATAAGCCACCTACTTGTGTCTCACATAGTCAGGTACAAAGGCGAAAGGCGACTGAAATTGTGAGTTTAGCGGGGCAGGATGGAGTTGATGAGTATAGTGATGGACAGATCTTAACAACAACTGAAGGAATAAGTTTTTATGTTGATACATGGTGTAAGCTCCAAATGCAGAGTAAAGAAGTGAGTGAGCATGCGATAATACAGGAATTGGGGTGGGGTGTACGATACGAGTTGGATGATCAAGATCGCTTTATCATGGGTGGGCCTATAACTGAGGTGGAGGTGTGGGAGGCGTTGCAGGGAATGAGCAAGGGTAAGGCGCCAGGCATTGACGGCATTCCATGTGAATTTTATATCCAACATTGGGAGGTAATCCGGACTTTTATGGTTTGTTTACTCAATGTGATGAAGGAGGAGAGAGGTTAGGTTTGTCTCAGCATACGGCGGTTTTGGTGATAGAGAATGTGACGTACCCGTAGCAATTAAGGATTATCGACCCATATCGTTAATGTGTAGTGACTATAAATTATATGCAAAAATTTTTATGAATAGGATTAAGAAAGTGTTTGATAAGGTAATACATAAGGGTCAGTTTGGCATACCAGGTAGGTCGATGTATGATGGTCATGGGGATATCAGGGAGTTTGTCGAGGAATGCGGAACGAGTGGTGGGGGTGGTGTTTTGGCTTTAGACTGGCAAGCTGCTTTTGATAGTGTGGAAAGGGAGGTGCTGTGAAAGTTCGTGAGATGGCAGGGTTTTGGAAATGAGGTCGTCATGTGGGCCCGTTCTTTGTACAATGGTGCTGGTTTTAAAGTACAAATTAATGGGAAGTTAGGTGTCTTTGTCCACTTGAACATGGGCATTAAACTAAGGACATGCCCCATGTCCTTAGTTTTATATGTTTATTATGCACCCCATACCCATCCTGTGGGCGGTAGTCAAAAGATTACAGAGGTACATAATTGGTCCAGGGACTGGACTCCAAAGTTTTGATAGCTGAGCAAGTTACAGAGGTAATGAACTCACAATTTACAAGGGTAATGAATTCACAATTTACAAAGGTAATGAACTCCAGGTAGGTCTGGTCAAAATCATGACAAGTTACAAAGGTATTTACAGATTACAGAGGTACATAATGGGTCCAGGGACATTGCCCCCAAAGTTTTGATAGCTGAACTAGGTACAAAGGTAATGAGCTCACAAGTTACAAAGGTAATGAATTCTGTAAGAATGGTTACTTACGTTTATACATGGCTACAATCATGAGCAAATTATAGTGTAATGAGCAATTCACACTTCCACACCCGGTCACAACTGTAATGAGTTATTGGTGCAAATATTGATTGTTGAGTCACACACACACATTCCCACACACACACACACACACACACACACACACACCACACACACACACACACACACACACACACACACACACTCACACTCACACTCACACTCACACACACACTCACACACACACTCACACACACAAACACACACAAACACAGACACACACACACACACAGACACACACATATACACACACACAGACAGACAGACACACACACACACACACACGCTGAGTCTCGACCCCTGCAACCGCAATTAGGTGAGTACAATTAGGTGAGTACACACACACACACACACATACACAAACACACACACACACACACATACACAAAAACACACACACACACACACGTTGAGTCTCGACCCCCTGCAACTGCAATTAGGTGAGTACAATTAGGTGAGTACACACACACACACATACACAAACACACATACACACACACACACACATACACAAAAACACACACACACACACATACACTGACACTGACACTGACACTGACACACACACACACACACACACACACACACACACACACACACACACACACACACACACACACACAATATGAAAATGACATAGCATCAAAAGTAAAGACTGACCTGAAGCTGTTGTACAGCCACATCAGGAGGAAAACAACAGTCAAGGACCAGGTAATCAGACTGAGGAACGGTGATGGGGAATTCACAAGAAACGACCAAAAGGTATGTCAGGAGCTCAACACAAGATTTAAAGAGGTATTTACAGTGGAAACCAGTAGGACTCCAAGAAATCAGAACAGGGGGGCACACCAGCAAGTGCTGGATGAGGTACATATAACCAAGGAGGAGGTGAAGAAGCTGCTATGAGAACTTGACACCTCAAAGGCGGTGGGACCAGACAACATCTCTCCATGGGTCCTTAAAGAGGGAGCAGAGATATTGTGTGAGCCATTAACAAAGATCTTCAACACATCATTTGAAACTGGGCAACTCCCTGAGGTATGGAAAATGGCAAATGTAGTCCCAATTTTTAAAAAGGGAGACAGACATGAGGCACTAAACTACAGACCTGTATCACTAACGTGTATAGTATGCAAGGTCATGGAGAAGATCATTAGGAGGAGAGTGGTGGGGCACCTGGAAAGAAACAAGTGTATAAGTGACAACCAGCACGGTTTCAGGGAAGGAAAATCCTGTGTCACAAACCTACTAGAGTTTTATGACAAGGTGACAGAAGTAAGACAAGAGAGAGAGAGGTGGATTGACTGCGTATTTTTGGACTGCAAGAAGGCCTTCAACACAGTTCCTCACAAGAGGTTACTGCAAAAGCTAGAGGACCAGGCACACATAACAGGAAAGGCACTGCAATGGATCAGAGAATATCTGACAGGGAGGCAACAACGAGTCATGGTACACGACGAGGTGTCAGAGTGGGCGCCTGTGACAAGCGGGGTTCCACAGGGTCAGTCCTAGACTTGCTGTTTTTGGAAT
>NW_026510399.1:0-13616 GCF_026875155.1 Cherax quadricarinatus | reverse complement strand
ATAAAAACCACGGCATGCCCTAACCGCACTCACCCCCCCCCCCAACACACTCACACCCTTACATTCTGCACTCTCAATGGTTTTTGTTTTTCGCAAGTGTCTGTTGATAAACTAGCACTTAAACCAGGCCCCGGGTGGGGATTGAACTCGCGGTAGTGAGTTTTTAGCCACGAGGCCAATCCCCACCGTACCGTCCCTTGTCTCAAGTGTGTCATTACGATTTTCGGGAGTCAACTAGTAAGTTAACTCGCGCACACGCACTCTAGCTCCCCAGGTGTAAAAAGTAACCAAATATTTCCCATGCTCATCCTTCATCCCTCTCCTCCTAAAACACAGGAATACACCCAATGAACTGAAGAAGTCAACATGACCGCGAATTAGTAGGCCGCACCCGCCAGCGTAGCCTGCCAGGCCATATGCGCTCCTGTACCCTCGCGGGAGGGGAGAAAAAATATCCATTTCAAAATCCTTTATGTTAAAAAAAATGATTCCACTGCATTGTACCCTCTTAAGACATGCTCATCCGCCATTGTTTGAAACCTCATTCAGCATTCTTAATTGTAAGTGTAGTGAACGATGGCTGCAGATGAGATGAATCTGTACGGCTGCGGGGGGACACAAAGGCACATGCTACAAAGGAATCGTAAACATCTGACAAGTGTTCGAGACACGGAGAAACATTCCACAGAGGTTCGCTCGCTACCGCTACGTTCAGTCAGAAATTGATGAGAAGAATTCCCAACGAATTTTCTCTGAATACTAAAGGATGACACTCATCCTCCGTCCCAGAAACAATCGCAAGGTTCTCTTCCTCCAACCAGTTATCGTCTTCATTTTCATGGGAAGAATAAACTTATTTTTGGCAATTTTTTTTTGGTTCTACATTATCGATTGCTTTAAAAAGACTGTTGGTTATTCGGTACCCGGTGGGGGAATTAAAGCGAACAGGATAACAATAGAATTGTTATTCTACTTTAATGTACAAGAAAGTAATTAGTGGGTAGTCAGGTGCCACCGTCAGCAGCCACCGTCCACGGTATCTGTCCCCCGTCCATCGTATCCAACACCGTCCACGGTATCCGTCCATCCACGATATCCACCACCGTCACGGTATCCGCCACCATCCCGATATTACCACCGTCCATGGTATCCGCCACACCACGATATCCACCACCGTCCACGGTATCTGCCACCATCCACGATATCTACCCCCGTCCACGGTATCCGCCCCATCCTCGATATCTACCACCGTCCACGGTATCCGCCACCTCCCACGATATCTACCACCGTCCACGGTATCCGCACCATCCAACGATATCTACCACCTTCACGGTATCCCCCACCATCCACGGTATCCGCCACCATCCACGATATCCACCACCTTCCACGGTATCCGCCACCATCCACGATATCTTACCGTCCACGGTATCCGCCACCATCCAGATATTCACCTTCCACGGTATCCGCCACCATCCACGATATCTGCCACAATCCACGATATCCATCACCGTCGACGGTATCCGCCACCATCCACGATATCCACCACCGGGCCACGGTATCTGCCACCATCCAAGATATCCATCACCGTCCATTGTATCTGCCACCATCCCGATATCCACCCACCGTCCACGGTATCCACCACCTCCACGATATCCACCACCGTCCACGGTATCTACCACCGTTCACGGTAAACCGACACGTTCACGGTATCCACCACCCTTCACGGTATCCACCACCGTTCACGGTATCCGCCCCATCCACGATATCCACCACCGTCCACGGTATCCGCCACCGCCCACGATATCTACCATCGTCCAAGGTATCCCCCCACCATCCACGATATCCACTACCTTT
Organism: Cherax quadricarinatus; assembly: GCF_026875155.1. Classification (NCBI taxonomy): domain Eukaryota; kingdom Metazoa; phylum Arthropoda; class Malacostraca; order Decapoda; family Parastacidae; genus Cherax; species Cherax quadricarinatus. Next base: position 11,762 of record NW_026510399.1, on the reverse strand, counting down.
CCCCGGTATCCACCCCCCATCCACGGTATCCGCCACCGTCCACGATATCCACCACTATTTCCCCGGTATCCGCCACGTCCACGGTATCCGCCACCGTCCACGATTTCCACCACCATCACGATATCCAGGTAATCCACCACCATCCCCGGTATCCGCCACCGTTCCCCGATTTCTACCACAGTCCACGGTATCCGCAACCATCCCGATATCCGCCACCATCCACGATATCCACACCATCCAACGATATCCACCACCCTCCCCGGTATCCACCATCCCCGATATCCACCACATCCACGGTATCCATCACCATCCACGATATCTACCACCATCCCCGATATCCCCCACCATCCAAAGGTATCCGCCCACGTCCACGATATCCACCACCGTCCACGATATCCGCCACACGTCCACGATATCTACCACCGTCCACGGTATCCGCCACCGTCCACGGTATCCACCACCGTCCACGGTATCCGCCACCATCCACGGTATCCGCCACCATCCACGGTATCCACCACCGTCCACGGTATCCGCCACCGTCCACGGTATCCGCCACCATCCACGGTATCCGCCACCGTCAACGGTATCCGCCAGCATCCACGGTATCCGCCAGCATCCACGGTATCCGCCAGCATCCACGGTATCCAACACCGTCCACGGTATCCGCCACCGTCCACGGTATCCGCCACCGTCCACGGTATCCACCACCGTCCACGATATCCGCCACCATCCACGGTATCCACCACCGTCCACGGTATCCGCCACCATCCACGATATCCGCCACCGTCCACGGTATCCGCCACCGTCAACGGTATCCGCCAGCATCCACGGTATCCGCCAGCATCCACGGTATCCGCCAGCATCCACGGTATCCGCCAGCATCCACGGTATCCAACACCGTCCACGGTATCCGCCACCGTCCACGGTATCCACCACCGTCCACGGTATCCGCCACCGTCCACGGTATCCGCCACCGTCCACGGTATCCGCCACCGTCCACGGTATCCGCCACCGTCCACGGTATCCGCCACCGTCCACGGTATCCGCCACCGTCCACGGTATCCGCCACCGTCCACGGTATCGCCCCCGTCCACGGTATCCGCCACCGTCCACGGTATCCACCACCGTCCACGGTATCCACCACCGTCCACGGTATCCGCCACGTCCACGGTATCCGCCACCGTCCACGGTTTCCGCCCCCGTCCACGGTATCCCCCACCGTCCACGGAAATCCACCACCGTCCACGGTATCCGCCACCGCCCACGGTATCCCCCAACCGTCCACGGTATCCACCACCGTCCACGGTATCCGCCCCGTCCACGGTAACCGACCATCGCAGCCGTAAGTTGACTGACATCCGATTGGTTAACTCTTGAATTTTAAATTGAGAAGCTGTGGAGTGTGCAGAACAATTACAACTTAAAACAGTGTAAATCACTTTGTTCCCACCATCTAACAGTTTTTATTTTTGTGCCCCCTCCCTTTTCTCTCTTTACTGCTTGATTCCTTCTCCCCAAACCCCTATTTATTCTCATTTTTTTCCCGCATAATTCCCATCATTTTATCTTGTTGTCTCTTCCTACTTGTTTCTTATATTCCCTCATTCCCATTTAATTTGGCGTGTTTCCCTTTTTTTATATATTTAAAACTCGTCCCTTTCTATTTATTTTAAACCAGTTTTTGTTTGGTCACTTTTTTACCAATTTCATCGGTTTTATATGCTTCCATAACCTTTCCCTGCTTACCTTCGTTTCCCTTTGCTTACGCAACGCCTGCAAAAGGGTTCGTCTGTGTCCCCCAACGAGCTGACGGGGGACCCCAGGCTACCCGGGTGATTCAGGTCATCACCCCAGGTAAAGACTGAGTCCCCTTTGTCACGGGCGGACATGAGTGATTTAAGTTGATATGGGAAAAAAACTACGAAGTCAACTGTTAGAAAGTTGAATTTTTTGGATGTGGCGAAAAAAAAATTTCCACACGCAGTTTTAAGAGTTAAATAGGCACATGAGACTAGAAGTTTCGAATGACGTGGGCGGGCAGAACACAAGACTCGACCCCAAGTAAACCTCCGAACTCAAGGGGTTAAAAGGGAAGGAAAAAAAAAAAAAAACGAAACCCTGTGACTGAACAATACACTAGGAGAAAGAATCTTTGACCCGTTTCAGTTCGATTGGTCATTAATAGTTTAATCTAGTGCGGGTCTTTTTGTGATTAACAATGTGAGCTGCATGTGTTATTACTTCTCCCCAGACTGAGACGGTGTTCCAGGAGGAAGCCAGAGGATAAAAAGGGGGCACCTAATTAGCGATGAATCAGAGGTACACATGTTTTCATCTTGGGGAAGAAAATGAAAAAAATATAAAAAAAAATGTTCTGTAAAAATAATTTAAGTTTCAGTGTTGGAGACTGTGCCAGGAGTACGACTGGGACCCAGCAAACAAAAACCCACTTCGCCCTTCCCCTATACCCGGGTGGGCAACTCGTTAAAAAAACCTTGACCAAAAACAAAAATTAAGTGTAATAAAAAACCAAGGGGTTTAAAAAACGTCCCCAAGGAGCACTTAGTTGTGTTTGGTATCCCGAAATGGAGGCAGAAAGCTTTAATGAAAAGTTTTAAAATATCTTCCAGCCCGTAAAAGCAGGGGTCCACGTGTGGAAAAAAAAAAGTAACTTTTTTTTTAATCGGCTTACGATACCAGCAATTGTGCGAGAAGTTCGAATTTTTAAGTTGGTTTTAGTTGCAGTGGGTGTGTGTGGTGTGTGTGTGTGTGTGTGTTTGTTGTGTGTTTTGTGTGTTGTGTGTACTTGCCTAATTGTGGTTGCAAGGGTCGGATCGTCCTACCCCGGGTCTTCATGATCGTACTAGGCCCTTTTCTTCCCTTTTCCATGAGTTTATAACTTCGTCTTAAAGTATGTATGGTCCTGCCTCCATACATCACTTGCTAAATTTTCCATTCCTGAACCTCATGACTAAAAAAATTTTCTAACATCCCTTTGATCGTCTGGGTTTTCCATTTCCCAAGGGGGACCCCTTTGTTTTGTGTTCTTCTCTGAACTTCCTGCCTTTGCCACCTTTCTTTTTCCCCCCAATATTTGGGTTGTCGTTATCATGTTCCCCAAACCCTTTGTCCCCCAGTGTCGTCAGGCCGATTTCCCTTCCCTTCCCTTGGTGGGACTTTTCCCCCTTAGCCTGAAAACGCCTTGTTAAAAACCCTTTGCACTTTCTTAATTTTTAAACGTGTTGGGACTAAGTGTGGGTTCCAAACTGGTGCTGATACTCCAGTATGGGGGCTGACGTACACTGTGAAAGTTTTTAAACGATTCCTTATTTGGGTATCGGAACGCTAATCCAGGTTTGCCGGCGCCCATTTTGAAGCAGCAGATTTTGGTTGATGTGTGCTTCGGAGACTGTCGGTGTTTCTCACCCCAAGATCTTTCTTTTTGGCGAGGTTTGCAGTCTTTGGCCATCTAGCCTATCTCTCTGCGGTCTTTTTTTCCCCTTCCCCCGATTTCATGTTTTGCATTTGGCGGGGTTTTAAATTGAGTAGCCATTTGGGGGCCCACGTGTCCCCCTGTCCGGTCACTTTGTACCCTGCCTGATCCTCATTGATTTTGTTTTCTTTATTCACATCGTTGCAAAAGGGACCTTTTGAGTACCCCTTCCTTCAAGTCATTACTTTATACCAAGAACAGCACTGGTCTTGGACTGCCCCCTGTGGGACCCGCTCGTCACAGGCACCCGTACTATGCCTCATCACGTACCTGACCTTTGTTCCCTCCCTGTCGGGTTTTCCTTGACCATTGCAGTGCCCTTCTGTTTAGGTGTTGATCCTCTAGTTTGCCAAATTCCCCTGGGGGGAAAAATGTGTTGGGCCCTTCTTGTACCCAAGAAATGAGTGGACCCCCCCTCTTCCGTGTCTTCTTTTTTCCTTTGTCTTAAAAACTCCTTGGGTTTTGTGAACAGGATTGCTTCCATGCCCCATGCGGGTTGTCTTTATAATCTTGTCAGTTCCAGGTGCCTTCCCACTCTTCCCCTGTAATCTTCTCCATGACTTTGCATACTATAAGTCAGTGCACTGGTTTTGTTTAGCCCCTCGTTTCTGTCCCCTTTGCTATTTTCCCATACCTAAAGTAGTTGCAAAGTGTCAAGGGATGTGTTGAAGATTGTGGTTAGTGGCACACACAGATCTTGCTCCTCTCTAAGGCCCCAGGGAAAGTGTCCTGTCCCTCGTTTTTTTGGGGTTTAAAAGGTTTTTAGCAGCTTCATCACCCCCTTTTGGGTTGTGTGTATTTCATCCACATTGTTGGTATGCCCCTTGTTGGTGTCCCTTGTTTGTTTTCCCCAGAGTCTTTTCCGTCTCTACAAAAATATTTCCTTTTAAAAATCTGTTTGAGCTCCTAATACTCTGTTGTTTTTGGTGAGCTCCCCCCCTTTTTTCCTCACCCTGATACCTGGGTTTTTAAATGAGTCTTCCTCCTAATCGGTATACAGCAGTTCGGGTCGATTCTATTTCGATGCTTGTTGTTTTCGCTTTGTGGGGCCCTTTCCCTCCTTATTGTGCATTTCGTTTCGGGATCTTGACTAATTTATTTTCCTGGGTCCTTTCCCTTGTTTTACTTTTTCTTTTTTCTAGTCACTTAGTTTTTCCCCCCTACACCTTTGGGGGAAAAACCGAGGGCTCGTTTGGTCTTCCATTATTTCTTTTTCCCCCTTGGGGAAAAAAACTTTCCTCTGCCTCCTTGCATTTTGTTTTTTTACGTTTTCCATCTTTTCGTTTACTGTTTTTATCAATTCTCTGTCCTTGAACCCCCGCAGGAATTTTCCCATACCTGTGTAGCCCCCCTTTTACTTTTTGGTTTTCGCATTAAACCCCTTTTACCCTCTCCATTGAAATTACTATGTAATCAAAGTAGAACCACGTGACATAGCCCCAAGGGGCTCTGTAGGTTTTGTGTGGTGTTGAATGTATGTATGTTTTAAGTTTGGTGCGGGGGTTTATGTGTGAACATTTGCTACTAAAACCGACTTAAAGATTTCCCCTTCCTAGGGGGCTCTCCCCATGTTATCCTCAATGGTGTATGGAGTCTTTTTTCCCAATTTTTTCGTGTGGGTTTTTACTTTTTGAGCTCTAAGGCCCCGAAGTAGTATTTCAGGGTGTTTCTGTGACTAAAATTTCTTTTAGAAGCTTCCCATTCCCCCCCATATCTTGGCTCTTCCACCAAACAGTTACTCGTCCCCCCATTCATTAACCATGTGACTTGAAAGTTCAGGAGAATAATAACCCAGGATAACTCAACAGAGTGGTTATTTTCAGGGGGGGGGGGTTTTTAAAATTTTTAATCTAATTGAAAAGGGGGTATTTTCTTTGGTTGTTTCTATTGTCATTAGGTTTTTTTTTCAGAAATTTTCGTTGGTCGCACCCTAAACTTCTTTGGGAATTCAGTAATAGCTTTACCAAAAGTATGTAATAAAAAACAAAGGGCCTCCTTTTTCCAGATTGTTTTTTCCCACCCCCCTTTCCTCCTTTCCCCCAAATTTTTTTCCCTGCCTTGTCATTTTGTATTTAAGGAACAGTACCCTTCCCAATACGACGTTTTTTGGGACCTTCTTGCCGCATACAGTGCTTCCCTTTATTCACTCTTTTCTTTTATTTCGTATGTTGTAAAAACAATAGTAATGTTGATATTTAATGTTTTTTTCTCAGTGTCTGAGTTTTTATTTTTTTCACTTTGTATTCCAGTATCTGTAACCGTTTCCACCCTGATGCAAGTATCTGCAGCTCTTTCATCAATTCTCGATCTGAGTTCTTTAGTCGTTTTTGGCAGGAAAGTTTCAAAGCCCAGTGAACTTTTTATTGTGAAGAAAACTTAGGAGGATTTGGTGGAACGCGATTAAATTTTTATAAATAATTATTTAGACACCAGAAAAAGGAATTCTGCAAATTTTTAGTGGGAAAGGGTGAGGTTTTGCCCTTTCCCGGGGCAGAAAGTTAAAGGATCAATGAAAATTAAAGTATTAAAAAAGAGATGTCCCAAAGGGTAAAACCCCCGAATTTGGGGAAAGTAAGTCAATAAGATTAAGGATGATGCAAAGATTATGGAAGAGGTTTTCCCTGGCAGCATCAAGGATTTTTTCCAAAAATTAAAGCTGTACACCTTCAGTATAAACTAAATAACCCGCATACAAGCCCGTATGGAAAAATTCATAAGTTGTAGTCTAGAGGTAATTTTTTGTGTGTTGAAGTTGTTTAGCGAAACAAATTCGAATGCATTTAAGGGAAAACTGAAACTCGGTTTTTTTTGAAATTCACAGAAAGAAATTGATAAAAGAGGAGGATAGAGTGGAAGAAGAGAGGAAAATTGGGTGACTGTGGGAATAATATAACCGGCCTCCTAGTGTTCACCTCGTACATTGTTAAAAAATTCATTTGAGTAGGGTGTAGCCATTTCTGATGTACCCGGTTTTTTTCAAAAAATTGAAGACATTTAAATTTCTAAAAGATGAAAAATAAACCGTCTAGAACTAAATCGAAAATTCCTGATGAAAAGCGCTTTATGCAAATGTACGAAGTTTATTTCTAAAAAAAGATGAAATAATAATGTTATATATATTTCCGTAAATTTTAATATTTTCCAAGCGAAATTCGTCGCACCACCCGCAGTCATTTTTTTGCGAACTTTTCATTTTGCTGATTTTCTTTTGTTGCAAAATTGGTGGTGGTTTTGTCTTGGTATTAACAAAGAGTTACTGTAATGGGAAAACGCAAGATGCGAATGGGTACTCTGGGGGTAAACTAAAAATTTGCTGCAACGAAAAGAAAATCAAGTTCGGTTGTGCGCCCCCTCAAAAGAGACAAGATTCGTTTTTATGAAATTTAAAACAATGAACCAGTGGCTGTACCCGGACCCCTCACTTGCCAGACTAGAGCCCAACTTTCTCTGAAGAACCCATAAGCTCTAAATTAACCATTCCCCGAGGTCCGGAGCCCCGGTGTTTTAATTCAACACTTTCAGGGATCTAGCGTGGAGGAAAATCACAAAAAGGGCCCCGGAGCAATAAATCTACATTCTAGGGTAAAAGAAATTTTAAAAGATATCCCCGAGGACTAAAAAAACCGAGGAGCTGTAATCAAAACCCCTAAACAGGCTCAACATATGGAGCTCAACCACTCAAAAAATTTTAATGTTTTTTTACGAATTTTAATTTTACAGGAACGAATCTAATACCCCTTAACTATTTTCAGATTTCAGGATTATCTAAGATTTTATCAGTGTGTGGGTTGTGTGTGTGTGTGTGTGTGTTGGTGTGTGTGTGTGTGTAAGAATAATACCCCAACGCTTCCGTCGTGCCCGGACAAACCATGGTCCCTTCATTTTTGAATCGAGGCGCTACAAATTTGGGCGCAGCCCCAAAAATTCAGATGACTAGAAAAAAAATTTTTGAGATGTCCCCCGAAGTCCCCAAGGTCCAGAGCAATTCTACACTCGTAAGCCCAGGAACTGCGACCCACCCTTTTCACTCATAATTATAACTGAAAAAAACATCACAGGAACCCTTTGGGGAGTATTTAAAAAGTTTAACTTCACTACAGAAATTGATACACAAAAACCTGGGCATGTTTTGCATTTTTACTACCCGATGTTCAGAGGAAAAAAAAAAAAAACCGAAATTAAAAAATTTCCCAGAAGATCCCCAAAAAACAGAAGAAAAACTGTTTAAGCAAGTTAAAAAAAGTTTAAAAGTTTGAAGCCCTCGGGAAAAGGCTTCTTCGTCAGTGAATGCCTCAGTTGAAAATAAGTCCCTTTACAAAGGTCGATGGACCAAAAATCGTGTAAAGTTTCCCGTCTTAAAAATTTACCGTGAAGTTTCTTTTAACCAACCATTGTTTTGGGACTTCCAGACAAAGGAAAATTCGATTTAGAATGGGTTAAATGGGGAGAAGAAGAAGAGAAGAAAGAAAATGGACAGAGGGAGTGGGAAGGAAAAATTGTTTTTCTTTAAAAAAATTGGGGGGGGGGGAGGTCGAAAAATTGGTCCGATGAGGCTTGTAGAGATGTTTTCCCGGGGGATCTAAGGGCGCGTTAAAGGGACCAAAGGAGTTTTTTTAGCCCCGAGCAGCAACGGAGTTTGTTTTTAGTCAGCAAAGAATGTGGATGTGGGAAAAAGAGTAGTTGGCTAAAAGTGTATCTTGAAACTATTAGATAAGAATAAACAGAAAGGGGGGAGGATTGCCTGACCCGACCTGACCTGACCTGATACGGGGCTGAAGTTTTTAATAAGAGGTTATATTAGTTAGGATGAAAATTAATTTTTGTTTCGAGATTTTGGGGGGATTTAAAGCAACAACACAACACACACAACCAACACCCAACCCCAAACACCACACACACACACACAACACACGCGCCACACAACGCAACACCGCCCACGCACCACGACATACACACTTTTAAAATATACACAATAACCCCACACACCACACACACACCACTTTTTTTGGATGTTTTTATTTTTCAACCTAAGCGGCTAGTGTATGCGACCCTTTTTTTTCCGTGGAGGGTACCTACCTGGAGTCTACCTGGAGGGGATTCCCGGGGGTCAACGCCCCCGCGGCCCCGGGCCCCGATAGGCCCCCCGGTGGTCGGGCCTGATCAAAGAGGCTGCCAAGACATCTGAATACCAAAAAGGGCCCAGAAATGCGTTCAAAAGGGCTAAAGGAGTAAATCTGGATTTTGAACATCAAAATGGTATCAATCGAAGGTTTTTAGGAAGACACATATGCAACGTTAGACAACTTTATTCCGAAACGTTTCGCCTACACAGTAGGCTTCTTCAGTCGAATACAAAAAGCAGGCAGGAACAGTAGAGATGTGAAGACGATGTAATCAGTCCATCACCCTTAAAGCCCGTTAGAATTTGAGGTTGTCAGTCCCTCGGCCGGGAAAGAAGTTAGTTCCATAGTCAGGAACTATCTGAAGATAAAGCGACAGTGCAGAGACTTAAATACTGTCGGAAGGAGAGGTGCAGGGTAGTAGTAGTAGTAGTGAGAGGCAACTGAGAGGTCATGTCCCTCTCAGATCCAACCCTTCTCACTTGAAAAGCTTGTCCAAGGTTGTTTTCTGTACCAAGATGCCACGTGTTGCAGTGTCTGACAAGATGAACATCAAAATGGTATACAATACCGACAGGTTGTTAGGTAAGACACATATGCAACAGTTAGACAACTTTATTCCGAAACGTTTCGCCTACACAGTAGGCTTCTTCAGTCGAATACAGAAAGCAGGCAGGAACAGTAGAGATGTGAAGACGATGTAATCAGTCCATCACCCTTAAAGTCGTAGAATTTGAGGTTGTCAGTCCCTGGGCCCTGGAGAAGTTCAGTTCCATAGTCAAAAATTTATCTGAAGATCAAGCGACAGTGCAGAGACTTAAATACTGTCGGAAGGAGAGGTGCAGGGTAGTAGTAGTAGTAGTAGTAGTAGTAGTGAGAGGCAACTGAGGGCCCATGCCCCTCCCCAGACCCAAACCCTTCTCACTTGAAAAGCTTGTCCAAGGTGTTTTCTGTACCAAGATGCCACGTGTTGCAGTGTCTCTGCACTGTCGCTTGATCTTCAGATAGTTCCTGACTATGGAACTGAACTTCTCCAGGCCGAGGGACTGACAACCTCAAATTCTACGACTTTAAGGGTGATGGACTGATTACATCGTCTTCACATCTCTACTGTTCCTGCCTGCTTTCTGTATTCGACTGAAGAAGCCTACTGTGTAGGCGAAACGTTTCTGAATAAAGTTGTCTAACTGTTGCATATGTGTCTTACCTAACAAATCTGGATTTATAACCACTGTACAGTTGTCTAATCTGTTGCAAGAAAATTTATATCCGCTAAATACATGTGGTGTATTATTTTCATAAATAAGATACCTTGACAACCACAATGGCTATTATACTATCTAAGGTTCCTCACTAAATGGACGCGCACTCGTACTCTCTCTCTACCCCGGGTATGTTCATTGTGAGGTGCGTGTTCCACCGTGATATAACACACATGTGCGGTGTTTTCATGAGGAAATACCGCAAATTTTTCTCAGCGAGTGGCTTCTTCATTTTTCTTAAAAGTGCACAGTCTCATTTCTTAAACGTGTATCCCCGAGAGATATCCTTCGGTAAGGGTATATTGTATTGACGTGCATACTTGCAGTTATTTACAGCGAGGGTATGCCATTTTCAGGGTGTATACACCGTGAATTGTGTATTCTACAGTGTGTATATAACGGGAGAGTGTATTTCCCAAAGTATTAAAATGACAGACCTAGAGATTAAAAAAGTCTTGATACTAGTAAAGTGCAGCCTTAATAACGTGCGAGCCGTCGGTAAATGTTAGATCAAATGAAATTTGTATCTGCATCACTGATAAATTAAATTCATTCTTCAATAAACGTGTTTACAATAAGCTTACCTACAAGGAAAGATTTGGGCATTCATTCATGATGAATATATATATATATATATATATATATTATATATATAAATATATATAATTATATATAATATATATCAAAGAACATACAGCGACTGGCCGGGATTTGAACCCAAGTTGTCTAGTTAGCCTCCTGGGAAGCTGTTTCAACTCTAGACTCCCTAGACCACTACATCGTTATGTCACAAAACGTGTGTGTGTGTGTGCTCACTTATTTGTGGATGCAGGGGTCGATTCATAGCTCCTGGCCCCGCCTCTTCACTGAGCACTACTGGGTCCTCTCTCTTCCTGCTCCACGAGCTTCATCATAAGAACATAAGAACATAAGAACATAAGAAAGGAGGAACACTGCAGCAGGCCTGTTGGCCCATACTAGGCAGGTCCTTTACAATTCATCCCACTAACAAACATAACCCAATTTTCAATGCTACCCAAGAAATAAGCTCTGATGTGCAAGTCCCACTCAAATCCAACCCCTCCCACTCATGTACTTATCCAACCTAAATTTGAAACTACCCAAAGTCCCAGCCTCAATAACCCAACTAGGTAGACTGTTCCACTCATCAACTACCCTATTTCCAAAACCAATACTTTCCCATGTCCTTTCTAAATCTCAAATTATCTAATTTAAATCCATTACTGCGGGTTCTCTGTTGGAGAGATATCCTCAAGACCTTGTTAATTCCCCTTTATTAATACCTATCTTCCACTTACACTTCATCAGGTCTCCCTCATTCTTTGTCTAACAAGGAATGTAACTTAAGAGTCTTCAATCTTTTTTCATATGGAAGATTTCTAATGCTATGTATTAATTTTATCATCCTACGCTGAATGTTTTTCTAACGAATTTATGTCCATTCTGTAATATGGAGACCAGAATTGAGCTGCATAATCTAGGTGAGGCCTTACTAATGATGTATAAAGCTGCAGTATTTACCCTCTGGACTTCTGTTGCTTACACTTCTTGATTTAAATCCCAGTAATCTATTTGCCTTATTACGTACGCTTAGGCATTGCTGTCTTGGTTTAAGGTTGCTGCTACATAACCCCCAAGTCCTTCTCGCAATCTGTATGGCTAAGTTCTAAAATTATTTAAATTATAAGTGCTAGGGTTATGGACACTTCCGAGCTTCAGAACCTTGCATTTTCTACATTGAAAATGCATCTGCCACTTTTCTGACCAAGAGTAAGGTTTGTCTAAATCCTCCTGAAGTTCCCTAACATCTACGTTTGAATCAATTATCCTACCTATCTTCGTGTCATCGGCGAATTTGCTCATACT